>JAQGCX010000315.1:0-18642 GCA_034700205.1 Plectus parietinus
TGGAGTCAAAAGGTCCATGGAGTCAATAGGTCCATGGAGTTAAAAGGTCCATGGAGTCAAAAGGTCCATGGAGTCAATAGGTCCATGGAGTTAAAAGGTCCATGGAGTCAAAAGGTCCATGGAGTCAAAAGGCCCATGGAGTCAAAAGGTCCATAGAGTCAAAAGGTTCATGGAGTCAAAAGGTCCATAGAGCCAAAAGGTTCATGGAGTCAAAAGGTCCATAGAGCCAAAAGCTCCATAGGAAGCCAATTATCGGTGCGTGACCTTTTGACCGGAATCCCCCTGGTCATTTGATGAGCGCTGACCCAGATAAGACACGTCTCTCATAATGGTGCGCCTTCCTGCGCCCCTTCGCGCCCTCGGAGAGGCGCGTCTTATCTGGGTCAGCGCCCACCAAATAACCAGGGGTGCAGAGGGCGCGTCCAGACGCGCTTTTTAGCCACAGTTTCCAGTGTGGACTGTATGTATTCATATAGTTGATCCGCTATGTTTGTCAGGTTTGGAAGCAACATGGTTCAGGATGGTAGTCTTCAACCTGGCACCGTCATTTCTGTAAGTGGTCTCAATGCAATAATATTAATGAAATAAACTGGAAATGAAATCGAAATTCGCGGAAGATTAATTAAGATTGAGCATATACCGTATTTATTCTAATATAAGGACAGTCTCTAATATTAGGATATGTCCTTATATTTGAATATTGATTCCATTATGAAAAGTGCACATGTATGGTAAAATGATGAAATATAACGATATGTTTTCTTTTATCTTACCATATTTCAACGTTATTCTTGAAGATAAAGCAGCTAAGAACTGATTTTAGGTCTCATATGTTGCTTGATTGTTCAAAAATTGCTGTTTTTCCAGAAAATTTTCTTCCAGAAGGTGATCAAAATGTAAAAGGACGATCTCTAATATAAGGCATGTCCATATGTTAGAATAAATACGGTAGTTTTTTTGCAGAAAAATATTTGCTTTTGTTAATTTGCTCCATAAGGCGAAGAGCGAGCCGTAATAGTAAAGTCCACTTCCTCGAGCGATTGCTTCCCCTTCCCTTCCTTCCTCACGAAAACGGAAGACAGTGAAGGAGAAACCGACTATTTGTCACATTCCGCCTTGTCAAGCATTTTATTAACAGGCGAAACTGCGATATTCGTTGATACCGTATTTCTTCTAATAGGACGACAGCCACCCTATTTTTCGATCCATCGCTAGGGGGTCGCACTATTAGAGAAGGGGGGTGCAAAAAAAACGAGCAATATAAGGGTCCCCCCTGTGATTGCTACCTAAAAAAGAAAATTTTTTGAATTTGCACTGGATAGAATGAGATATGTTAAAACTGGCGACTTTTTTTTTTTTTTGGTCGACAAGCACTGGATAGAATGAGGAAAAAAAATTTTGCACCCCCCCCAGCCGTTTTGAGGTGCCCACCTTTGGGGTATACCCAAAATGGGTATGGGTATGGGTATACCCGAACCAGGTATATTAGAAAGGTCGCTCTATTAGAAGAAATACAGTATAGCAATTTTACTTTTGCCCTAGTCATCTCGGTCAGGGCAACTGTCCCCTTCCCCTCATCGATGACAGCGCTCAGACGCAAATGCTTATTTAAGTAGCTCGTTTGAGCTTCGCTATTCTCGTTGTAACGGAAATACTTTTCACTGAGATTTGCACGGGTTGCGGTTTAACGAAGACCGTAGTTTGATAGCCGATAGGTTTGCTTCCTGCATAACCCAGGCTTTTACGCGTTTCCTGCTGATTGTTTTGCAAACAGGCGCAAACAAACTCAAAATGTTCCGCTAAACTTTACGTTGATTCAACTTTAGGTGTTATTTTGCGTATTTTTTGCCTCCATGGCTCTTGGCCAAATCGGAACACATCTCGCAGCGGTCAACACCGCAAAAGCTGCCGCTATCGAAATATTGGATATCATTGATCGAGTTTGTTTTTAGTCCAGCTGTGTTGCGTCAACTAATTATACTCTCAACTTTTAGACCCCCGAAATCAATTCCAGTGCAGATGGAGGTCTGAAACCAACAAAAATCACAGGGCTTGTGCAATTTAAGGAAGTCGAATTTGCGTATCCCTCTCGACCTGACCACAAAGTAGAACAATATGTTCTGTGCATAATATTTATGAATTGTTAAGGCATTGAATGGAGTTTCGTTTCGAGTCGAACCGGGAGAAACTGTTGCGATTGTTGGGTCGAGTGGTTGCGGCAAGACAACCATCGCTAATTTACTGCTCCGTTTTCATGATAGAAAAGAAGGAACGGTACGGTAATTTTGGGTCGCATTAACACAAGTGGGTGATGAAACAACTTATGATTGGGGGCACCACCACTACCGCTCCGGTTCATACCGTATTTATTCGAATAGTAGCCAGGGGGGATTTATAGCTCGGGGAGCCTAGTACTTTTCGTGTACTTTTCGTGACAGGGACCTATTTGTACGTGGAAAAAACGAAAAAATTGCCGGGGCCCCCTTCTACAGCCGTGGGGCCGGGGGACCCTGGTACTTCAGTACCAAAAGTACCGTAGTAAATCAGGCACTGATAGTAGCACATGGGCTACTATTTTTCGAGCACTTGCTATCCTGTGCTTTTATTGGAGACTGTGCCACTATATTTCGATCACCCTAAAAATTCGAGTTTTTACCGATAGTTTGTGACTTCGATCGTTTTCAGTCCAGTTTTTAAACAAAATCTTGTCATTGACTGTGATTCTCAATCAAAAAAACGCATAACTAGACCTAATATGAGAAAATGTGAACCATTTTCAAGTACAGTTCGAAGTTGGCACCATAAATTTCCTCTTTTTTTTGCATAGTGAGCGTATTACAATTGTTGTACATGTGCTACTATTACAGATTGTGCTACTATTTTTCGATCCCCTGCTACCCTGTGCCATTATTAGAGACTGTGCTCTTATGAATAAATACAGTATTATTTAGAGATGTCTCTTTCGCCAAAATTACTCGTTGTATTGCATTGTTCGAACTTTAACAAAGGGACCAACCATATGACACAAATTTTTCTTTTTGCAGATAACTATTGATGAAATAGACATTTCGAAATTAAATTTGGCTTATCTCCGCAATATAATTGGATTGGTCAGTCAAGAGCCAATACTATTCAATTGCTCAATTGAAGAAAACATTCGTTTTGGAAAAGACGACATAACCGAAGTCGAAATGGCTCAAGCATGTCGGTTGGCTAATGCCGAAGAATTTATCAACAATTTACCAAATGTGATTAATTTTTATCTTGGTCAACAATTTGCTATTTTCTCTTAGTATTTATTTTTTGCAAACGAACGAATTAGGTCTTTCACAGATTTGAATTTGATTTGGCGCGCATTCAGGTTCATGAGGACGGGCAATGCTTCAACGCGTCTCTGCGTCCCACAACGAATGCGCACCCAAACTTTAGGTGCGCCGACCGTCCGCTTGAAACAAAATTACATACTGTTCCTTGAATATCAGGTTTGCGCCAAATCAAATTCAAAACTGTGAAGGACAAAAATTACCATTCTAGTTTGGTCGATTGTTTTTTCGAATCAAACAAGTACGTCAATAATTTCAGGGCTACCAAACACTTGTAGGCGAGAGCGGCGTTCAGCTATCCGGTGGACAAAAGCAGAGGATAGCCATTGCACGAGCATTAGTCAGAAATCCAGCGATTCTAATTTTGGATGAAGCAACATCGGCACTCGATTCGCAAAGCGAAGCGGTCGTTCGGAATGCGTTGGAAAAAGTCTACTCTTATTATTACTATTAACTTCGATTCATTTGATTGTAGGCATCGTTAATGCGAACGACCATCTTAATTGCTCACCGTCTTTCGACGGTACGAAATGCCAACAAAATCATCGCTATGAAAGATGGATATGTGGCTGAAGTCGGTACTCACGACGAATTGATTCAGCGCAATGGAACTTACAAGGAACTAGTCGACTCGCAAATATTTGAGATTGACAATGAAGAAAAATCAAAAGGTAAATTGTCGATCAAAAATATTCAAACCAGCGATGTTTCAACAATTTGCCAAACCATTCCGTTGCAGGTTGTGATGATGATTTAAAAATTGAACTACAGCAGAAGAAGATATCACAAACATCAGATAAGCACAAAGCGGTTGTCAAAGATGAAATCGCTCAACTGAATGAAGGTACTGCTACTGGAACAAATCCCTGTCTTTGGCATTTTTTAATAGCAAATTCAATTTCAGACTTGAAGGAGGAGGGCGCCAAGGAGTCGACTCTCCTTCAAATTTTCCGCCATTCCAAACCGGAGTGGGGATTTCTTCTTCTTGCTACTTTTTTGTGTGGAATTCATGGGACACTCAGCCCTGTATTTGCTCTGCTCTTCGTCGAAACGTTAAATGTCAGAAGAAAATATAACTCAAAATAGTATAAACATACGATATTTTTAGACCTTTACAAATACTTCGGTGGATTTTCTCCATTCAGCACGTTTTTGGTCTTTATTGTTTTTCGGTCTGGCAGCTTTGAAAGGCTTCACGGTTTTAGGATGGGTAAGCAAAGTACAGTTGAATGCCTGCTCGCACTTAAGTCGACATATTTGATGTTCATTAGTTGCTAATGCTGAGCCAACCATTTTTGTCACTGTGTTGCATTGCTATGCGGAAATTCTCATTGAAGTGTATGTATTTAACGTATGTTGTCATTATACAGGCCTTTATCTACGGATTAGCTGGTGAACGTCTGACGATGAGATTACGATATTCGGTGTTCCAAAACGTTCTTCGCCAAGACATGGCCTACTTTGATGAACCTTCGCATTCTTCAGGAAAGATTTGCACTCGTTTGGCAGCTGATGCACCACATGTGAAAGAGGTAAACATCTCACCTTACCGTACCTTACACTACCAGTTCAGCTTCGTAAACTTACCGTATTCATTCTAATACAAGCCCCGTCTCCAATAGAAGCCCCCCTCTAGCGAGGGATCGGAAAAACAGAAGCCCCCGTCTCTAATATAAGCCCCCCTCTGGCCGAACCTCGGTCAGCAAATGCAAACCAAGTCAAAAAAGGACATGTTTTATGATACATGCGCTTATTAAACTGTATTTCCCCGTTTTGTTGCGTTAAAACGCTCTGTTGTTCAAGTTTCCGTTGAATACGATAAGAATTTGTCTTATATTTGCACTAAAAATCACCAAAAATGATCGATTTTGCCTGAAATTTTTTTATGTTCGTTGATCGAAAAAATAGAAGCCCCGTCTCTAATATAAGCCCCCCGCTAGAGAGCAATCGAAAAATAGAAGCCCTGGGGCTTATATTAGAATAAATACGGTACTGTAAAAAAATCGGCGTCCAGACCGGGGCGTGGTTTATTAAGCATTGCAGCACATAAATCAATACGCTATGTTTTGTGTTGCCTGATCAGGCCCGCACATATCTTTTGCTTTAGGTACCGTAGTTTTCTGCCCGGTCTGGTCGCCGTGTTTCCGACTATATATGAATGGAATAGCTTCCGAGGCGGGCACTAAATTTTCACACCGAAATTCCTTACATAATATTTCTCCCAGATCCATTAATTCGGCTTTTACCTTACTCCATGTGACGTAACCTTTTCAGGACCAGAGGGGTGCAAGTAGCTAACTTTTAGCCGGTTGGCAAAAAACTACGCTACCTAACGCAAAAAGATACGCGCGGGCTTGATCAGGCAACACAAAACATAGCGTATTGATTTATATGCTGCAATGTTTAGTAAACCACGCCCCGGTCTAGACGCCGAGTTTTTTATATTATGCCCGTAAACTCTCCCGCTATCGGTCCAAATCATAGATGCAATGCATAGGCATTGGTATAGATGTAGCGAACCACAGACGGAGTTGCAAACTTGCACCTGTTCATAGGGTTTTGGGCATGAGGTATTGGTACAATACTTCGAAGGTCTGGCAACTGTTGTATGGCAATTTTCGCCATAGTGGCGACAAAAAATGCCGTTCCAGTCAGTATGAAGGCTGTTTGGGCCGGTTGGAGAGTTATATGACCAGTGCTTATGGACTGATTATGCCATGTTGTAAAAATCCGGAAATCTGGTGTCGGCATGCTTTATAACCGCTCGCGAGTCCAAACAACCATCAAATATTTTTAAGGAAACCCATCCCATCGAGATGCATCGGACAGTTGCGTGTCATCCTCTGCCACCACAAGAGGGCTGTGGAAAAAAGAAGCTTGCTCTAATACGAACTGTTACATCTGCGAAGCGTTTTACTGCGATTCAATTTGTCGGGGAAAATGCTGCAGCCAAGACCAATCATGTTGCGGCGATGCATGCTGTCCAACTGGAAGTTGCTGTAAAGGAAAATGCGCTCCATTTGGCGCAACCTGCTGTTCCGACGGAATGATCTGCCCTGCTGGGGAAAAATGCTCCAGCTGCGGTTGCCTGCCTTTCGGGGCGAGCTGCTGTCCAGCGGGAAATGTCTGCCCTCCCGGTCAAAAATGCGCCGCTTGCCACGGTGGCTGCATCCAAGAAGATGATTCCTGCTGCTCCGATGGGAGTCAATGTTTCGGAAATCAGCAGTGCTCCGATGGCTGCGGTTGCATTGATAATGGCGGTGTGTGTTGCCCTGGAGGCAATTCATGCAAAAAAGGTCAAATCTGCGCTTCCTGCGGCAGTGGTTGCATACCTGAAGGCAACAAATGTTGCGGTTCATCTTACATTCCTCAAGACAACGGCTGCTGCAACAACAGTGGATTACATTGCAAACCGCCACAGGTGTGCTGCACGAAACAAGGACAGACATTTTGCGCCGATAGCTGCTGTAGTGGTTTCGGATGTGAACGCTAATGTTCGTCCTGCTCTTGAGAGTATTGAATTGACATGGAAAACTTAATGTCATATATCTGAAATGTACATGCATTTAAAAAATTATTGACCGTAATATTGCCCGCAAATTTTTCTCATGCATTTTGCATGAACATGCGCTCAGTGAAAGCAGATATGGCACGTATAATTCGATCTGTCGAAAACCGTAATGGCACAATGATCATAGAAGCACTAGTAAAATCGGAAGGGTTCCACGTCACCCCGCAGCGCTCCGCGCCGCGCGAGGGGGCAGACTTCATGGCTCCCACAGCTTCATGTCACCCCTATGGTTCTTTTTGGTGGTGCTCAGTTGTCAGGAGCGATGATGCAAAGCTCGCTGCGCTCGCTTTAAATCATCGCTCCTGCCAACAATCGGATTGGTGGCACTTTCCCGAAGTCCCAGGATGGCTGCATCCCAGTTCGTTTTTCTGAAAGAATTCAACCCTGTTGAACTGTCCTGAAGATTTCAGAATTTTGGAGGACATTCCAGAAGTTCCCAGTAACTCCCGATGGTCACCTTATTTATAATCATTCAAGAACGTTCCTGAACTTCAGGGCCCGGTTGCATAAAACTTTTCGGGGGTCGGAAAATTTCCGGACCTTTGCTACAGCGTATGAATGGAAATTTTCCAGTCACGGAAAAGTTTTATGCAACCGGCACGGCCCCCCAGCAGTCACAAACTTTTTTTGAACCTGGGAGACAACTTTTCTGAGCAACGGAAGAACGAGAAAATAAAGTAAAGATAGCGAAAGAAGCGCAATAAAAAGTTGTCTGTCTTGTCGTCCGCCGATTTTGAACTGGATTTATGTTCAAAAGAGCAAAAAAGGAAATTTGGGCATTCCATAGTGAAGCTGGGAGACAAGTTATCTTGACACTCAGCAAACATAAAAAACCGGTCAGATACTCTAAATGAAGCGCAAATTTAGCTGCATGTCTTATCGTGGTCTGATTTTGAACTTTCTTCTCCACGAAAAAGCAAAAATGAAAAGAAAGTGTTGGCTGAACATCAGGAAATTGGGGACCGCGTTTGCGTGCTAAACGCGTACAAACGCAGGCAACTGCTGAGTGGCCGTGTTGAATCAGTTGGATGTGGAGTGGATCCACGGGTCAGTCGGAATAAAAGAAACTTCTTCCCAACTCATCCACTAGACATCAGTGATGTTCACGGGCCGGGCCGGGATTTTCGCCGAAAAAAAAGCCTGGCCCGGTCCGGTCAATTTTTTCAGGCTCGGTAGTTTCCTTCCGGGCCGGCCCTGAACATCACTGCTAGACATCCCACAATTTACATACTGGGCAAATCGGTTAGAGAAGCGTCCGCGATAGTTTTGAAGTATTCAAAAGTACCGTACCTAACACCGTCAGCCTTCCAGGAGACTCTGTACGGCCTCTGTCCAATAAAAGCGAGATTGTTCCGTTCCGGTGACGATTCCATTGACACTGGTTGACTCCCCGGAAACCCGTTCCTGCGATACCCGCACATTTCTCGTGCCTGAAAGTAAAACTGTCATTCGTTGTTCTAAAAAAATCCACTATTTTGGCTTTAAAATACTAAAGCTCAAGTTTATTGTGTAAATCGGAATACAAATGAGCAATAATTACACCCGGCGTCAGACAAATCAGTCAGGGCGTGGTTTGTTTAACATTGCAGGATAAAATCAATATACTATGTTTTGTGTGGTCTCATCAGTCACGAGGGTATGTTTTGCGTTATGGTTTTCACTCCGACTGTACGGCTCAATGGTTTGAAGTACAACATGTGATAAGAAAACCAAATTTTGTCTGTGAATGAGGTTTTTTCAACGATTTATCCCCTCACTCCTTTCAGATTAAACCACCCTGATGGTCAACATTTTGTACTGGGAAAAGAAAAACGGGAAGGTAACACCGTAACCTGTCAGGCGAAGAAAATCATAAACCCACGCCATCATTGCGAGATTCAGTGAGTTTGTTTTAAACCTCAGCGAGCACAAGTTTGCGTCAATGATGAGTGCCTGAGACAAAATCATTTCATTTGTCCTTATTTTCCTTTCAAGACCAAACCCAGTTTTCTTAACCGATGGCGAAATTGTGACTATACTGTGATACATACATCGTCCTTGGACACTGAGATCTCTTGCGGATTGACGGCTTCGTAGTTGAAGAGTACGCGCGCCTGCTTGGTACCGCTGTCGGCGGGATCAAGGACTGTGGCCTTAACGCCGTCTGTCACTGGTCGCACTGGAGCGTCGTTGTGCACCAACCCAATCCCCGTCGACAACGTGCTGAAATGCCGCACACCCTTGCCTTCATCGCACTCATTTCGCAAATGCACAAGAGCGCATTTTCTGGGCAGTAAAAACGGTGCATCAGGATGAAATGTGTGTACAATGAAGGGAAGTGACAATACGATAATTTATCACTGAATGCCAATAAAATCATTACGCAGGCAACCGCAACACGAAATAAAACGAAACTGAAGAGCCGACCGGACCACCAAAACACTGAACCACAGTAGATGCTGACACTGGAGACGACATGGTCTGGACTCGGAGAGGCCCATCAGGGTCAGACATGGGCACGTTTTTCCCGGTGGGGGTAGCGACCCCCGGCTGGGGGGTATATACCCCCCCCAAATTCCCAAAAAAAAATTGTTCCTGAGAAACACGTTTGGGAAAAGCTCGCCCTCCCCCTGGCGACCTTTAAAATCTCAAAAATTTTTCACCATACCCCCAACCAGTTTCGGCCGGAGGTATGGAGGTCCTTGGGGGGTATATACCCCCATACCCCCACGCCCATGTCTGATCAGGATGCTATCCAGTGCGTCCACAACACCAACAACAACAACGAGGAGCAAATCAAATGTCGGACTCGTCTGAAGATGTTCACTGATCCGTCGGTTCGGGCTTGGTCTTGAGCTTGTTGGAGTCTGCAGAGCCGCCGCTGCTACCCGAGTATAAATTGAGACCACTGTCGGCGCTCAGAGCTCTGCAAGGAGAACAGCAAGTAAAACAGAAACCACACGGCAAACAGGCAGGAACAACGAATAGGAACGAAAACGGGAGTGGAGGAAACAACGAGCCCGCATGGCTGTTCATTCTAGAAATGAAAATAACATCAATTAAAATTGAATGAGTCAGTAACGACATGGATGCATACCTGAGCAAGGTTGGACCCCATGACATATCCTGTGTAAATTTTGTAGCATTACCGTACTCTAATATGCAAATTTAGGGTGCAAAATTCATCAATTCAAAAAAATTTCAATTTCAATTTTTTTTTTCAATTTTTGCGGGAAAAGAGAGTTTTGTATTGAAGTTTGAATTGCGCTCAAAAAAGCTCGTGAGGTATGACGAATCCTGTTCAATTTTTCGGCCTGTGACGTATGTAAAATATGTTTTGGTGGATCTTGCGCAGGTATGCATAAATGCCATGTTGGACCATTGGTCATACCCGACTGTTTCTACCATAAACCCATTAAAAAACGGACCGTACCTTCTGAAATAATACCGAACAATGTCAACTGATAATAAAAAAAGTGCTTTCAACATCAAATCAGGATGGGGAAGGCTGAAAACTGACCCGGACAATTCTCGTTGCAGATCCGCCATATGCTGATGAGACTGTGCGTAAAAAGTCATCTGCGCCTCGACAAAGTCCCGCAGACATTTCAATTGGTTGTTCTGAAATGTCGTTCAGACTCGTTTGCCAACGAATATATTGATCGGCGACGATGAGCACTTACATGAGCGGTTTGAATTCCCTCGAGAAGTAGTTTAGTGATTTCCGCCTGCTTGTCGAACTCCGCTTGGGCGACGCGCAAATCAGCCTCCGCCTGAAAAAAGCGCAGATAAATGATGACAGATTAAGCGACGCTGACTATATAAACACAGCTAGCGACATGCAATTAATCTATTTCCTATGGTCAATAAATCACACAGCACGCACAACACGACAGCCGTGTTACCTGTTCAGCAGTGATACTCCCACCACCACCACCACTGCCACCTTTATTCTGCAGCTAAAGTGACGCAAGGAAAAGATGAAAAATTGGATAGAATCGAAAGACAATCCCCATTTTTCCAAATGTCCGTTCCTACTAATGGCGAGCTTTGAATAAGTAATCGGACATGACCACCGGGAATCCACCATTGAATTAATTTCCCATCCGAAGGAAAGTTCTTACTGCAGCTTGGGGTTAAAGCGGACGGTTAGTTCAAACGGAAGAATCATTCGCGTGCAACGCATTAAAAAATGTTATATTTGTTGGCGATCGATACGATCGATAAGAAAACGATTGAGCAAGCAGAGAAGTGGTCAGCCAAGCGGGAATGATTCATAACATCAAATCCGTAACCCACGTTCAAAATGACGTCAACAGTGATACAATCGACAAGCAAGGACGTACGTTTGACTGCGATTCGAGCGACTTGGCTTTTCTCAAACGACTCTTGCACGCATCCAGATCCAAACGCTTGCTCATCAGCACTTTTCGCTCGCGCTGCAAAATCATAATTACATTTACTGTCGGCCTCAGACAAGCCAGAGCCACCCCCCTTTTTGCATCAGCATTGCACCATATAAATCGATAGTACTGTTTTGTTGCCTGATTAGTTCGGAAAAATCAATACGTATGTTTTGTGTTAATTACCGTAGTTCTGTTGGTGGCTCTGATCACCGTGAATCGAACTGTATTGCGGGACAGATTAGTACCTGAATTGTTCTCATGTCGCCTTCGAGAAATCGGCGAATAGGCAGGAGGGAGTTGCTGGCGCAGCTGTTGATGAAGTCGCGTTCGGCATTGCCCAGCTTGTACTCTGTGTGCGCCACCTTGAGCAGGGCGCTACCTGCAATAAAATCCATAAATTCTTGTTCAATCCAGTAAATCAAGGACGCGTACCGTACGGTGTGCCAGCTCCGAATTCGTTGCCAGCTTCCGTCATCGCCTGTCCCAAATACTCGAGATTGTTCATACGTCCTCCTTCCTTGCGCAGTTCCAACTTCTCGTAGAAGAACTCTTCCATCCGCACCGCTAAAAGAAAGCCCCATTGTGTACAAAGATCGTTGTCTACATGAGCGAGATGTAATGTGATGTGCGTGGCAACAAGCACCCGGTTCAGCTCATAAATTCAATCGTCACACTTAACGGCCCCTTAATCCATCGTAACACCGCACAATAACGAGCGGCAGAAAGTGTGATTAGAAGTTCTAAGTTCTCATTATCATGCTCTATCATTTGCTAGTTCAGAAGCGCAAAGAACGAAAATGATGGCGTAGAAATGCTTGTATCATGCGTGTATACTGAAGGAGATTGAGGTGCGGGCGCTACGTGTCGTGAGATCCGATGGCAGCGGGCATCCAGAGACGTGCGCAATTTGGCGGTGGCAGCAACATCGGCCATCGGGCCAACCGCCCCCTCAACGCCCAAATCAATACGCGGACTCCGCGCCCCTTCTCCCTCACGTTCCCGCCGCCAACCAATGACCTCCGTCGTCCAAGCGACCGCCGACAATTTCACTACGCGCCCATCCCGTAATTCATTTCTGCTTGCAATCACTACGCTCACAGCTTCCCACTGGATGGTTGGCGAGCACATAAACGCAGCGCTGGGAACCAAAGGATTACAATGCTCGTTGCAACTAAAATAAAAATCGAAATGTGAAATGCGTGAGATAAAACTGAAATTGTGCGATCAATTTTGCTCAACGAATGTTGTACTACTATCAATTCTTTGTCCCTTCAGTCGCAGAAACTCGTCAGGAATCCGCATTGCATTGCCGACAAGGAAACTGGAATGAGCCGTGAAGCGGCGAAATCGATTTGCAGAATCCCATTAATAACTAATTACAACTCAGGCAGACCGAGTGCTCGGTGGGGGGTGCCATGCTGGGGGCACGAATCGCGAGCAAACTGACTAGGATTCGGCTGCAAGTAGCCTTCCATTGATGAGAGCAGACGTTTTGTGTGCTCTTCAGTCTTGTCGGCGCGCTGCAGAAGATTCTCGAAATGAGCATCGAGTTCCGTCTTTTCCGCCTTGCCCAGTTTTTCCTCCGTGAACTGAAAAATAAGATCTTTATTGCAATGCAGAAATTGCACAATCATCGGATGACATCAACAGGTCTCAATGGCAACTCTTATCAATCAAGATTGTGAAATTATCCATATCAAACATGAGTAATCAATCAGATCAATGACTCACAAAATGCAGTCTTCCGTTTGGTGCAATTTATTGCACTAATGCCAGAAAAAATAGACACCTCATTCGTCATTGGACGTTTAGTGATGGACAAATTCAACATAGAAAAACGACCCCGGGGAAATCCATTAGGACATTGCAATTAAATGCTGACGTGCTAAACGACAAAAGATCCAATCTGACCTGTACAGCGCGGTTGATAAATCCACTGGCATCACTAGCCAGTTTCTTAAAGTTGAAATCCATGTCGATATCGAGTTCTGTCGACGGATTTACCCTCTTAAGTCAAAGTCCGTTGTTTCCAGTTGCAATTTAGTGCTGAATAGGAAGATGGAGCAGACGGAATGAATCACGCAGTACGCAGTCAACGCAAGTCGACAGACAAACACAGTCTCTTCGGCGATCTCAGAGGGGCATTCACCAACTGGTCCAATTTGCGCGTTTCACTCGTCCACGACGATCAGATCATTCGGCGGCAACGACCGCTCCAACCGCAACGCGCAACTCTCTGAACTCCTCACTTCGACGCGAATTTAATTCGGGAGAAAAAACCGATCGATCTTCAGTCTACTGTATAACCATTCCAAATCTACATTGCGCCTCCCACTCGTTTCGTCGTCATGGAAACATGTAATCAAGTGCCAGAGAAACAATTGCTCGACCATTCGGATGTCTTTCGAGGAGAATTTGTTGGAAAAGTGGAATAATGCGGCTGAAACTGATCTTACCGCGCGAGCCGAAGCACACGGACATCGTGACGGCGGTGGGATGGATGAGCAGCGACGAGTTGCTCAGCTGCAGCGACGACCACCAGATCCTGAAATGGAACATGGTCTCCATCGAGGCCACACCATTCTCCGTCCTGCCCGAAACACTCTTCCCCACCGACATCCACTGGTTTCCGCGCGGGCTCGCTGGCGGCGCTAAGAAAGGCGGCAGCAGCGACTCGTTCGTTCTTACCTCTACTGATGGTTAGACTGCAAACGTTAGATAATATCAATATAACCCTACATTCATGCAGGTCGTTTCTATCTCATTTCCAAAGCGGGTCGCGTTGAAAAAAGTGTAGAGGCGCACAAAGGGGCTGCGCTGTCGGCTCGTTGGAGCTACGATGGTAGCAGTCTGCTGACGGGTTGGTTGGTGGTTGTAGTTGTATTTCTTCTGATAATGAGCGTTCAGTGGGCGAAGACGGAGCTGTGAAGGTGTGGTCGCGTAGTGGTATGCTTCGATCGACGTTGGCGCAGAACGGCAGTCCGGTGTACGGCGGTTGCTGGTCGCCGGACAATGGACGTGTACTGTTCTGTTGCGGGAAACAGCTAACGATCAAGTCGTTGCAAGCCAACGCCAAGCCCACGCAGTGGAAGGCGCACGATGGTGTCGTCCTCAGCATCGACTGGAGCGCCACCTCCAACACCATCGTATCCGGTGGCGAAGACTGCAAGTACAAGGTACGCCAGAATAGCTCGCGTTTTCTAGTGTTTTTACAGGATGTTTATCATTACTACATATGCAGCAGACATAAGTATAGGATTGGGCGAGGGCGAAAAAAGATAACCCCCAACCGATTTTAGCGGAAGACATTTATTTTACCCCGTGAGGAGGGGGTATACCCCAACGGCAACGCACAATTCTGTTGTGTAGCAACTGCATAATTTTGAAAAGAGTTCAGTGCTCTTTCCAAAGTAATATGTAGATGCTGTTAGTACTATAATTGTCGGCGTTTTTTCCGGTGTGGGACGGATTTGGTCGTCCGCTATACGCGAGTGTCGTCCACGAGTTCCCCATAACGGCTGTGTCGTGGTCGGCAGAAGGCGATCTGTTCGCTGTCGGGTCGTTCAACACACTTCGTCTGTGTGACAAAGCTGGCGTAAGTGCTGCGTTCCTTCGATGTGCTTGCTGGAATAATAATTGGTTTGAGTGGTCGCACTCGCTGGAGAAACCGCGCACGGGTAGCATCTTCAACATCGGCTGGTCGCCTGACGGCACTCAGTTGGGATGCGCATGCGGAAATGGTCAAGTGCTCTTTGCAAACGTCGTCGAAATGTCAGTTTTCGTCATTTGCAATACAGGATGTCCAGAAGTAAACCATCACTCCCCTCTAACTTTCGACTAGGGAATCGAATTCGATGAAATTTTACATACATATACCTTAATTAGAAAGCTACTACAACACCAGGTTTGGGTTTGATTGGACATGTCTTTGTATCGGAACCACGAAACGATTTTTTGTACTGGAGATTTCGATCCACTCAGTCAGCACAGTCAAGCGGTCATAATCACATTGCTGTTGGAGCGGTAGAAAGTGTGGACGACCAAAATTAATTTTTATAACGATTTTCTACCCGATTTTTTGTTGTTACACCAAATAAACTGCACCACGCAAACACAACGTTTTGCTGAACAAAGCGAAAGTGCGCTCAGATCTAATAAATCGTTTTACAGTTGCGGTTGAAAGGCATGTCTGTTCAGCTCTTAACTTTGTGCACGTCTTGCTATTATACTTAGGCAGGCCCGGATTTAGAGTACGGGGGGCCCTGGGCCACAAATTTAATAGGGGGCCCCTAACGTACCGCTGGTGACAAATTTTTTCAATTTGGCCTTTTTTGCTACCGAAGGCAAAATTCTGGTGTTTTTTTTAACGGCAGCGGAAAATTTTTTGAACTTTTGTACAGTTGAAGGCAAATTTTTCAACATAATTTTGCAATTTTGGTTGATGAGTGACTTAAGTGACTGTAAACCGGGGGCCCTGGGCCAGGCCACGTGGCCCATGTGGCCCATTTATAATCCGGCCCTGTACTTAGGTATCTGTAGAAAATATTTCATTGAATTTGGTCAATGCGGTCCAATGCAGTCAGAAGTTCGAAGGGGTGTTTTGGATGTTAAATTACTTCGGATGACCCTGTATCTCAGTAATTGTAGTGACATGTCTGCTGATTTCTTTTATTTCGTAAGTAACGATCTCCTTATTTTAGGAGAGTGGAATGGCGCAACTTGGAGGCGGTTCAGACCAAGAGAAAGACGGTGGAGGTGCGCGATGTGTCATCTGAAGCGCGCGAAAAACTCGAGCTCAAAGATCGTGTGACCAAGTTGGCGCTCGGCTGGGGCTACTTGGTCGTCACCACCGCCACCCAGTGCTCCGTCTTCAAGTGCGACCATTCATTTCGTAGCGAAAGATTCGAACTGAACTCATTACTTTTTCAGTTCGAACAATTGGAATACGCCAGTGATTACGGACTTGAAAGAAGGGAGTGTGTCTCTAATCATCATGGCCGCCAAGTAGGTTTTTCGTAACGGAATATTTTGAGTGAAATGGAAGACGATGTGGCGGGGCAATCACTCCAATCTAACCATTTTTCTAAACGTTTAGAGAAAAAAGACGCTCCAACGCAGAGTGTACAGCCTTTTTTGTGCTTAGAAACAGGCTTAGGCTTAGGAATAGTTTGCGCCTATACATAATCTAAGGAATATTTTACTACAGTATTTCTTACGCCTCTGGTGTGCTTGGAGTGATGTCCCACCAAGGTTCGGAGTGATGTCCTAACACCGATGTGGCATTGCAGAATTTTCCTTCTGGTGGACGGGAGTACGGTATCGATCCAGACGTATGATGGCCGACCTCAATGTCAGCTGAAGATTCCCGGCCAGCGCAGTGATGTTCTGAGTGAACGAACGGTCGGCTTGTCCAACGATACCGCTGCAATTCGCGACAAAAACGACGAAAAACTTATCCATCTCTTTGATGCAGTCAGCGGAAAACCCATTGGCGATGGCAAAATGGCGCACACGGTACGGTAGCTATAGGACACTGCTTGGTCAACCGGCTGATAATTTCAGCAAGAGATTATTGAGTTGGCGATTGACCAATGTGGCAGTCCTCAGGAGAGAAAGGTGGCGCTGATTGACAAGAACAACGACTGTTTCCTTAGCGCTGTGAAAACCTACGGCAGTGGGCGACGGATTTTGAAAATCGGTACCGATAACTGATGTACTCTCGCAGTGGTAATACACTTCTTTGGGGTTTCATGTGCGATGATCATGAACATTCGCTTCAACGACACGACCAACATGCTGGTGGGACTGCAGGATTCGAAGATGCTCGTTTGGTGCTACCCGTCGGTCATTTACGTCGACAGCGATCTCTTGCCGCGTACCATCATTGAAAAGGTTGGTCCATAAAAGATTGCTTCACGATATTCAAATGACATATCGTATTTCTTCTAATGGTCCGACCCCTCTAATAGCGCCATCCCCCCTTCAATTAGGCTCTTCGTTTTTGTTATGCATTCTTGGTAAGTCCGGCGTTACTGTGAGCATGACGTCATCAGTCCCATTGTTAAGCCCGTCTCACCAAGAATGCATAACAAAAACGAAGTAGGTAATTGAATTCCGCTATCGGGCAAGCAATATTACGCGTTATTTATGCTCCTCTACTATTAAGAAGCGTTTTGCTCGATTCTTTTTCAATAACTTTACAAATTTTTCGAGTTGAGATCGAATCCCGACACTGCACTTTTTTGAACTTTGGACTTATTGGGGTCGCACTATTAGAAGAAATACAGTATGTGTGGCTGAGACAGAGCTTCGCTTGCAAACGCACTGTTATCTGCTCAACATGTTGCAGGAGGTGGGGGATTTCGGCAAGTCGCCATCATTGATCAGTTTCGTCGGCAACCATGTGACAGTACGACGCGTCGACGGATCGCTGATCAGCACTGGCGTGTCGCCGTTCCCCGCCGCGTTGCACGCCTACATCGACAAGTCCAAGTGGGACCAGGCCTTGCGCCTTTGCCGGCACATTCGCGTCAGTGCTTGGCAATACATTATCATTTTAACGTGCAAATTGTTGCGTTAATGGTTCTGTCCCCTCATCTTGTACTATTGGCAGCCGAAAAACTGCGAGAGAAGCAAAAAAGTCTTTCAGGACGAAAAACTCTGGGCGACTTTGGCGGCAATGGCTGCGTACGCCAAGAATTTGAACACTGCTGAAATCGCATATGGCGCGATCGACGAGGTGAGGACTATTAGGGCGAGTATTGAACCGAAGTTTGCGCTTAGGCCGAGAAAGTGCAATTGCTCGGTCAGATTCGCAGCAATACGAACAAGGACGTGCGGTCTGCCGAACTGGCCGTATTCTGTGGGAACCCGCAGGACGCAGAAGGCGTTCTCCTGCAATCGGGCCACATTTTCCGCGCCATCATGCTCAACGTCACTCTGTTTCGTTGGGACCGGTACTGTAACAATACGCCACCAATCACTGGTCCCGTCTTTTTCTTTTTTCAGCGCATTGGATTTGGCCCTCAAGCATAAGATGCATGTCGATACTGTACTCGGATATAGACAACGCTACTTGGAAGAGTTCGACAAGAAAGAAACTTATCCGAAATTTCTACAATACGCAGCGGAGGTTTGTCTGACAGTTAAGATGCCCGTATACTTCGAATAAAACTTGTTATATAAGATGTGTTATGCACATCTTATATAACCCGCAATGAGAGCTCGTTCTCGGCCAAATCTTAACCGTTTGAGCTGAACCTAGACTTTCTGAATAGAGAATGATATACTCTCTAAAACCTGTTCATGGTTTTTTCCATGAAATGGTCATGAACTTGTTAGTGGGATTGCAACCACCTAAATA
>JAQGCX010000316.1:0-18570 GCA_034700205.1 Plectus parietinus
TTTACTGCTTTGGCATCTTTGAACACTGGTAACCCTAGATTAGGGTTGTAACGGGGTCGGGGTTTACCCCGACCCCGACTTTTGGTTTTCGACCCCGACTTTTTAGTACTAAAAATCGGGGTTGACCCCGAAAACCCAGACCCCGACTTTTGGTTTCAACCCCGACCCCGACCCCGTTACAACCCTACCCTAGATGCAATCAACGAGTGACTGACCGCACATCCTTTCCCGGGTCCATGTAAAGCTTGGCGGGAGCTTCGCCCTCATCTGCCGGATACTCCCAATACCATACCTGATCCTTTTCATCGCTGAAATGAATAACATCTTCAACTCAACTCATGGCCACTAACGCACAATTTCGAGACGGTTGGCAGTTTATCGGCTGGAACGACTATGTCGTCGAAAAAGCCGACGCTCAGTATAATACTTTGCCTGGTGCAGGACTGAATCTTGCCCACGATAATTTCATCGATAAACGGTCGGAAGACAACGAATCGAAACACAACTGCAAGTCACAAATAGTTGAACAGTTTCGCATCGCAATTACTCTTCGTTTTTGTTATGCATACTCGGTGAATGCGGCGTAACTGTGAGCATGACGTCATCAGTCCCATTGTTAAGCCAGTCTCACCAAGAATGCATAACAAAAACGAAGTAGGTAATTGAAAGAAATCAATGTGGTAGAAAGAGAATAAACCTGAGAATCGAGTCAGTAACGCATTGGTTGATGAAGTGAAAGATTCTTTGAGCCGTGAATGACTACAGGCTACCAGACAATAGAAGGAATTCATATGAACAAGATCTAAAATATTCTGATGACTGACCCTCTACAACTTAAAAAAAAAATATACAGGTACACCTAACAGTTTCACATTTGTTTTAAATAGTTTCTATGATGTGCAACAAATTACTGAAGTGGAAGCTTTCACTGCTAAACTGTTCCTAACAAAATCAATGAAAATAGTTTAAAAAATCATTTGTTTTCCGTATCATTGAGTTGAGATGATGAGAAACAGCTTGATAAATGCGTAAAAATGATTTATAAAACCTCTCCCTCTGAGTGCTGCTGGTCTGTTTCTTGTAACTGTTCCCTTCAGTTTTTTCTATGATGCATGCAGCAAGTCAATTGACTCGTTAGTCTATGGTCTTGGCTCAGTGTCATAGAGATGGCAGGGGCGGAACGGAAATGATCGCCTTTGCACGATGCATGATGGTCCCTTATCAAGCGCCAGCCACATCGTCACCGTTTTAACGGCGTCGTTCAGAGGGATGTGACGTCATTCGTCAGCGACAAACAAAGAGTCCAAGGCAACCGGCGCGATTGAATGTCGCGCAGACAACAATAACAAAATTTAAACCGACGAACATCGCGTGATATGCACAGCTTGTTAGGTAGGAAAGAAATAAATTGGACAATAACAATAACAACAAATAACTATGACAAGTAACTGTCTAGGATGTGAATCATTAAATCTCTGATTAAGACACCTGCCAGTTTGCATAAATAAGGAACTTGTGATAAAAATAAACTCTTGGTCTGCTTAAATCTATCGCCAATTTCAACATTATGTGAATCTTTTCCCATCATTTTTGAAAAGGAAACATTGAAAAAGAAAAACTGTTTCATTCAGTTACAATAATGAGGATGGATTCTCAAACAATTCCAGGATAGATTCTCAAACAATTCCAGGATGGAAACAATTCCAGGATGCCTCTTGTACTCCCAAAATTCACTTCTGAAAGTCATTGCTATGTACCACACCCCTTGATGAATCCACTAGTATTCTGCCCTACCCACAGCGATACGACACTACGGTACTGTCAATCAAGTGAGCAAGATAAAGATGATGAATAGGTTGTGACGTGACAGGTAGACAACAAAAACAACAGTGTCTAACCAGGGTTGAAATGGGCAAGACGGGATATCTTGGTCTGGTCCCGCACGTGACCTCCCCCCACCCCGTCGCGACAATACTCGCGGGCGCACAGCGATTCGCACTTCGCCCCTGAACGCGCGTCGCTCATCAAAGGATTGGGGCGAAAAGACGCCGTATCTCCACCGAGGACACACTTTCAGCATTGCCGAAAAATTAAGCAGGATGCAGCGAGGTCGCCCAGTGCAGAACTATTATAGAAGAGATGAATACAACTTTATGTTCAGCGTCAGTTTTGGGAAGAGATCGTTTCACAGCTTTCTTCTTTGTTCAGATGCACCAGTTTTTATAGTTGCATGAGATATGTTTCATTTGCAATTGAGATGCAATTCAGTGAAAGAATAACTGATGGACGCTTAGCGATTAACTGGATAAATATGTTGCCAACATACAACTCGAAAATTGCTCAATAAAAAATAAAAAAAGAAGGACAGAGTTGATTCAATGTGATAATGAATTTTTTTGAAGTTGGGATTGTCCCAGTACAACTAAAAGTACCTCTGCAATGCACATTACAATAGGACGGATAAACATTCTGCAGCTATTGTTCCACTAATCTACTGAGTGATGACAGCAGTATTGCACAGCTTGCACCCATACAAGGTTGAAAAATGACCTATTTCAAGGGTTCGCCCTTTTGCAGAACCTGTTTTCCTGAAAACTTCCCATAAACGCCTCAGTCAATGGGGTCAATTGCACAAAATCCCTCAATATCGTCGCCACAATTCCATTTTAAGCTCTAAATTGTGCAGCCGAATCGCCTCTGCAATTGACCTGTCTGCCGTTTCCGTCACAGAACAAGATAAAAGCCAGATAGAGGACAGACAGCCCCTGTAATCCGGCGAATGTACGCAGATTCTGTGTTTGTCCCTGCCGGCTGCGGCCAACCACACATCAGCTGTGCGAACGGCCGCAGAGCGCGCCAACCATCAACTGGTACGGGTCGGCGACGGCCAGCGGTACGCGGCAGCGGCTGCGGCGTTGTTCTCTCTCCGCCGCTGCTGCCGGTAGTTGGCAATAGTGACGTTTGGCAGACGGCGGCTAGTACACATCGGCCTATTACTTTGTGTTCTGAGTGGTCAGTCAGTGGGTAAACAGGTGAAACAGAAGCACCACTGTTTCTCTCCGTCTTCACGTGTGTAGTGCTAACAGTGTAGTGGAAAAAAGAACTAACAAAGAGATGGAAGCACAGAAACGCACAGATATTGTGGGAAAACAAGTTGAGAAAACATTTAAAATCAGAATGTTGCAGTGGAAACACTTTGTTCAATGCACTTTTGCCTTGCTCAATGCTAATCTGACTAGCAATAAAATGGCAAGAATGTGACGCATGGAAGATATGCGTTCTCAAATGCAAATTGCATCACCACCCGCTGGCTGCTCAAAGAACAAGTGCACATTGCATTGTACCAAAAGTACATTTGCAGATGTAATGCGCATAAGATTCATATTGCGTCCTTTGCAAGATAGCTTCTTCAGCAGGTTGTACGTGCAGTGTGCATCACCACCCGCTGGCTGCTCAAAGAACAATGAGTGCACACTTGGATTGTACCAAAAGTACATTTGCAGATTCAATGCGCATTATGCATTCATACTGCGTCCTCTGCTGCGTCCCTGCTTTAGCAAGTTGTACCTGCAGTGTGTGCATTATCACCTACTAACTGCTCAAAGAACAACAAGTACACATTCACATTGTACTCTTGGTACATTTGCAGATTTAATGTGGATTATGCATTCATATTGCGTCCTTTGCAAGACTGCTGCTTCAGCAAGTTATACTTACAGTGTGCACAGCTCTGCACACCCCCTCGCAACTGTGCTTGCACACATAAGCAGCACCATCTGCATGTGCGTCGCCCGTATGCGCACGATAACAAACAGACGTGAGCGACGTGCTATCAGACACCTAGACGGTTGGGCGCTTTTTTCGCCTCACACGCGTCCGGGCCTAACGAAATCGCCAGTCGTAAGGGTCGTCACGACCAGGACAAACGAAGTCAATCAGCGAATAAGCCCGAGTCGCCCAGTTTCCGCTGTGAGGCGTCAAAAACGAAGTCGATACGACCGCCTGTGGCTACGTGCGCGCAAATCGACTCACTTCCACAACAATAAATGCCAGCTAGTTACACCAGCAGTGCAGACTGGGCAGAGAATGATCGATACTGCATAGAATAGGAATGTTTTGCTTGGTGAATTGAGGAAAACGGCGAATCTGTTGCGCAATTCGAGGGTCGTTCCATCTGTGAATAAAAATCATAATAAAGAACTGGATTGCATGGAATGTTAATACAATAGGATCAATGGCAATTAAAAAAGACGAACGCAACCACTTAAAACGAAAAATGTTCCACTGTATGAACATGACAACCTCTCAATCGAAGATATTCAAGGAGAGTTCATACTATTTTTCCTGGTTAACCCACCCCCATCCTATTTCGATAATAGGGCGCTACCGCTACGTTGATTCATTTCAAGGTCGTATCAAAGGAGATGGATGGAAAAAAGGGCGCGACTCGACAGACACACAAGGCCGCCACAAAAATGACTCATCCTCTCACCATACTAAGCACAAAGAAGAAGGCAGTTGCAGTGAAACTGGAAGAGAAAAACTGTGCACAAACATTGAATAAATCTTCTGAGAAATGAGAAAGGATAGAGGGAGTTGTATAGTGTGGAGAAATGTTGGATCCTCTATGTACCGACCCCTTTCCTCCCTTCGAACAGCGTGCGGGGAGCAGGAGCGAATCACACAATGCGTGTCCCTCCGCGAGTGTGCACAACAAAGAGGAGTGCAGAACACTGCAGCACGCGTGGTGAACACGGACGAACGAGACATCGCTCGCGGGCCGGACGCACTCCAAAGTCCGTCCATACGATCCCGTTTTCCTGCGCAAAAAAACGCTTAACGCTCAATGTTCGCGTTCTCGCGTTTCTTTTTATGCGTTCTGGCGCTTTTTCGCACCAGCAGATAGACGAACATTCATTGGTCTGGTGAATGCGCAGACAGCGCGCTGGATGGATGACTCGTTTAATAAGACGCCCAGTTTACAGCGGCATTTCTGGTGCATTGAAACGTTGGTGACTGTACAGGGCGCGCTGTTGCCACGGCCGTTTTGCTTTGTGAAGGTAAGATGGCGATGAGTCACCACAGAATAAGTGGCGAACACAGCTGACTAAGACTTAGAGGAAATCGCAAATGAAGCTAGAGTAGTATAGATGACAGTGCTGCATGAGTATCAGAAGAAATTAGGCGGCCGTGAGGATATAGACATGGAACAGATTGTTACTGCATGGGAAATACTTCTGGGATCACAGAAATCAATTGGAAAGAAATTATGTTCAGCTGACTCTTGCCCATACAGAATTAAAATAGCTAAAGATCTGCTGAACAATATCGTATATGTGAAACATGAACTTAATATGTAGAGAGGAGGCAAAACTGTTCCACGCAAGTAATTAATCGCAGAGCAAGAGATATATTTAGTATTCTGAATGGGTCTGATGTGGCTCGAATTATCAACAATCAACGAGAAAAGACAGAAATAGCGTCGAGAATCTAATCTGATTCACGTGCCAGTCACGCAAATCGCTTTACTCTCTCCCCTGCTCACTCATTATTCATCAGACAACGATCGCACAGCACTGCACAACACCCCATTCATCAGCAAAGAAGTGCGTAGTCTCCACCCTTTTCGACTAATGACTCACGGAGGTCTTCCCAGCGGCGCCACACAAATCAAGGCACAGCCAATCAGTGGCTGAGATCTACGTCAGGTGGTTGGAATTGCTGTGATGAAGCATCCAATCAGAATCTGACGTGAGAAGGTCATCTTTCATCTTTTGATTGAAAGTGCAGACCTACAGTTTCATTTTCTGCTCAAGAAGGCCTTCACAGGCGATAAATGTGTCATACTTCCCCATGTTCGTGTTTCTTTCGATATTGCGTTGCATTGGATTTGTATTCTGAGCGACCAAAATAACTAAATAATCTACATCTATTCTGTGATGAAAGAGGATAGCAGAAGTAACTCAGCCATAAATCAAGTACAGTCCCCAGTGCCATCATCTTTCTCACTTGCCGACAACTTCGAATTGCGCACCTGTCCTGGTCTCATTGGGGGAAATTACCGTTGAATCGGGGTTAGCGACAATAGCAGAAGGTTGACACGACGACCACAATGTCACTATTATTGTCCGTCAGACACTGTCCCTCAAATGACCGCCCCCTGGCAACCCAATTTATTCACAACTCGCCACGCGTGAGTACTTGCGCGAGAGTGCCAAACAGTTCGTGTCCCGCACACTCAACGCATTATGCGCGCAATTCTGTACATTGCATTTTGCAACGCGCCGCAGCAAACACGCAAACTGCCTCGCCCCACCGCCAAATCGTTCAATGATTCAGGTGGTTTTTTTGCACTTTGCGCACACTGCCGGCAAATCGTATTAAGTGCGCGTTGGGGGAATAGAAAAAGACATGGGAAGATTTGTAAGAATATTGGCTCCTAATCTGAGGAATTAGTGTCGGAAATAGCGCAGACACAGTCGCGCTATTTCCGACACTAAATAGGAAAACAGAAAGAAGTGCTCTGGTACTGGTATTACTGCAAGATAATTTGACAGTTATGAGCTGAAGAACTTGCTCTTCCTAATATGTTGTCAGTGAAAAAACGAACGCGCCAAGAGTGTTGAAAGAATGGAAAAGCAATACTCACCTTCTGCAAGCTACCCTGAGTGAGTTGAGTCTTGTCGATGATCTTAATCGCGACTTCCTTGCCAGTCGGCAGGTGCTTCGCAAGTTTCACCTGAAGCATATCAGTTATTAATTAATTATGAGTACATTTTTCCCATCATCATCAACGAAATGTATTAATTCAATATAATAACAACCAAAACCGACACAAACTGTTCACAGCGCGACATATTCGTTTACTGTGCAGTTAAGTTAATTGGCATGTCATAGCAAGTATAAAATACATCAACCACCTGCAGGATTAATTCAATGAAGATTAATTTCTCAGTTTAGTGAAATATAACATAAAAAGATGGATGTGATGACGCTTTGAGATTTGAAAAGAAAGCGGAGAAATGCTGCAGCAAAAATTCAAAGAGCAAGACAAATTTGCAAGCGAAAAAACAAACAAGCAAAAAGTACATTTTTTTCCCTGCTGGGTTGGACTGCATCATCAAATAAAAACGTCCTCAGCGGACGTAAGGCCTCCCGGCGATCAGCTGTTCACCAACACCTGTCATTATATATCAAAATCATAGAACAACAGGTGACAACAGCGCCAAGTCTTCAACAGCACTTTCCCCTGCTACATTAAACAAGAAATGTGCATTTTAAATGTACAAATAATTTCAATCGAGCAAACAGTTCGCGCAAGAACCAAACAAACAGGATAAAGCGCTTACCTTTGCGAAATTTCCCTTGCCAATGGTTTTCAGGAGACGGAACTTGCCGATGTGCGGTTCATCAGAGGCTCGCGACCGGCCTTGCACGCGGGAGGACGACGAAGACATGCCTGAAGCGCGGTGATGTCCGCCGCCAGAGCCGTGGTGCGTCGACGAAGACGTCGTGTGATGGTGGTGCGTCGAGCTGTGCGACCCCGGCGCCGTCACGTGGTCCTGCAACGAAATTACCTTATTAATCAATCCCATTATTACAACATCGCCATTTACTCTAATTCCGTTTATATTCCTTCTCTCCCAGTATGAATGTTTCAAATCATTGTTATTTTTGTCAACAAACAATGCATGTTAATTGTAATGTCAGGTGCATTTGATTTTAAAATAAACTGTATTAAAATAACACAAAATATGCGTTGCACACAAATTCCAGTCACAAAACATGTTTTCAAAATGAACTTGAATTTTGTTTACAACAATACACGCAGCATTAGTGATCAAAATTAATTATTTGGTTATATATAACTGTCATAAGATCATTACTTCTCAGCTACGAACGTTTAAGATCAATCTCATGAAGTCTCCTTTACACGAAAGTTACAAAAAAAATAAATTAATAGAAAATAATAATCTTCACATCATTCAAATGGTCGCTAGACCGGCGCAACTTTGGCAATTTCTCAATAATTCGCTGACTGAGTACTTGAGAGACAGCCCGACACGGCCGCAATAACAGTTGCCGGTACAGCCTTTTTGGGTGGTAGCACCCGGACGACTGGGATGGAGACGTCGGCATTATTACAGCATTGGAGAACGAATCAGAATTGCGCCGACCAAGCAGAAGTCAGTCAAGAAAGAGTAATAGTGACGACAACGTCCTTTGAGTTTGGATCCAGTACACACCAAACTGGTAGAAGAAGTTGATCGCAAGAGACAAACAACGTCTCAGCCTTCTGCGAGTAGTTGGACTCGAAGATAAACGACGGTCAGTCTCCAGAGACGACTCGCGCTCGATTCTGAGTTCGCGAAGAGATCGAAGCGATCGGTGTAACCGAGAGTCTTAGACCGAAGACAGAAAGTCGAGACCTCTCTTGGCGGCGTGCGACAGAAACCGAATTCAACAAAGATCCTCGGACAAACCGCGAATCGAGCGCAATCCACGGCAGGGGTGGCCTCGGTGCGATTTGATCCCAACCGCGCCAGCGGAGGCCCGACTGTGAGTTTGTGACTGATAGGGGTGTGGCGACTGACGCAAGTGAGCGGGTATAACACGAGACACTGCAGTATCGCAGTGCCGTGCTGGTCGGTACGGCGTTTGCGACGCTCTGTCCGTTAATTTGAAAATTGGCGCAAGGAGAGAAAAAACGACGCCGTGCCGTCGCACGGCCGATGGAGGCGTTAGAAAGAGAGAGAGATCTGTCTGGGAGCAGCGCGATGAGACAGGGTACCAACCGACGCTGCCAGCGCAGTTCTAATTCGTCCGGGCGCCGAGGGCGTTCAAGGCTGGCGTTCTTCCCATCCTCACCGAGTCAATCATCACGCGTCTTTCTCCCCCCGCGATCTTCTCTATCGCACGGTGGCGCGCGACAAATCAGATTAGTCCAAGCAGGCCTCAGTGAAAGAAACAGGAATAGAAGACAGACGTCCCTGCGACTGATCTTTAGTTTGGTCTCATCAGACAAATTACACGCAACTGCCTAACTCATCTCCACTCTCCCACTCCTGGTTCATTTGTTGCACTACTTGCTATGTAATCAGGGAAATGAAAGAGCAAGAGCACGATGGCTACAATAGTCAAATCTATTCTGAGCGCGGATTTAACTCTCGGTTGAACAAATAAATGTCAATATTATGGAGACAGGGGAGATAACTGGACCTGAAGGACGGGCAGGGAAAACAAAGTGATACAAACTTGTGGCTTTGATTCTTTAGTAATGTTTTGAGCAGCAAGAAGTGCTTCCTTTGCAGCAAGTGCAAGATATGCTTCTTTGGCTCGCGGATTGCGGCCATATGTTCCAAAATGAGAAAATGTGTTGCGCCTGGCACTCATAGTCTTGCTTCGTGATCAGAATTATGTCCCCTTGCCAATCAAGGTAACAGCTCCTTGTCCCCTTTGCAATCAGCGTGACATTGTAGCACAGAAAGACAGTATCTCTGAAGCACAGATGCTTATTCATGCGCTTCAAGAGTGCTCTCAACAGCGGGCTATTGAAAAATCTTCGTCACAGCTCCAAGCCAAATGTTCTATTTGCTTTTCACGTTCGCACAAAAAAGCAGCAGAATGGAGTTTTCTTGTGTGTGCACAATAAAACCACACAACGAGATGTGCAGTCAATAGAGGCACTCCCACCACCTGCTGCACTTTTTCTATCAGTGTACAGCGAATCGTCAGGGAACAAGAATGAACCACTGCATAGAAGCGCTAAGCAGGCGACGACCGACCAGATCGCTCGCGGTCGCGAAACTAAGCCAATGAACAGGTCAGAAATAGTGCGCCAAACAGCACCGATCGAGTGGTGCTAGCTAGGCCGGTCTGGCTAGGCCCGGCGCTGCAAGCAGCGTGCGGGAATAAGCAAAGTGCGCCGACGCCGATCAGGTTTTTGATGCGGCTCCCGCCTTCCTGTCTCTTGCCTCGGCAGCCGACCGATTCAGTAATGGTGCTGATGATGCGAGAACGATGCAGATCGACCAGCCGGCGATTCATATTTGTGTGCGTGTGTATTTGTGGAGTCTGCACGCGGCGGATATAGAGAGCGTCAAGCGCAAAAAGCCGCGGGCGCGTCCGCTGCCCGCCGTTAACAAAGCGCACGCGTAGTTCCCCATCGACCGCGCAGACCACTTCGTTCCCATACGCGGCGCTTTTTAATCGGGCTCCCAGCGATCATTCTCATTGAAGAGGTCTAGATGGTGTTTGCACTAGTGAATTGAGCTTCGTGGAAACCCCGGGCCGTTTCTGTGTGGTCTGACAAAATGCGTGAGAAAGCGAAAGGTTGCAAGTTGCACACCCCTACCAACATCGATTTTTTTGACTCTAGTTCTGCAATGAAGTCTACAATTAGACTTATACAACACCCCCCCCCCCCCCCCCAATCTTGTTCTGATCTTGGTACACATATGACGACTGAGAATATGCCAAATGATTCACTGCAAAAAGAAAGCTATCCTCCTATTAACCAAGCCCCATAGTTGGTCAATTTGGACTTAATTTACCACCAATCAGCCTTCTTCAATCAAATAACAAAATCATCTTTTTGTTATATTTGACTTCTAGCCCACATTCCTGCGCCCTTTTTGTGGTCACTAATCTCACTGCTTATATGACATAAAAACTTCTAGAGCGCACTGAATTCGCGTACCGTTTCTGGTTCGGCAGTAGGCGACATGCTTACATTCTCCGTTTGCTTATGAACATTCGCTGGAGCGCTGAACTTCCGGGTTCGTTCGTTCACTGATAAAGGTCGCAAAAGTCGGAAGGAGCGTTTCGGCTGCATTTCCGCCATTTTCTTCGCTCTCTGTCAAATGCCAATCGCCTCTGATGCAATCCAACAACACAGCGAAAGTGGAAACTAAGTCGCCAGTGAATATCGATGAGTAGAGAAAGGACAAGTTTGAAAAGCAATATATAGCGACATAAATGTATCATGCAGCCTGTCATAAGAGCGGCGCAATGCTGACTGGATAGGACAGAGCGAGGCGCCTGTCTTGACCGATTAACAAGGCAGATAAACAATCAAGTGGAAAGACGCAACGGGTATGATTAGCTTGCGCAAAAAGCAAAAGCCACGACGGCGGACTAAGTTGCTTAGGCATGAGCGAGCGTTGTTCTAAAGGATTATTACGCATGTAAAGTGCGTATCAAAGTTCACTTCCTTGCTCACACACAAAGTGTCAAAGGGAGGGGCCGATTCAAGAGACAGGAAACGATTGGCTCACGAAATCTGAACCGCTTATTGCACCATCGCTGATGAAATCATGCACGACAAGCAACAAGGAAATACAGGAAGGGGGTTGAGAGTTCTCCATTGGTACATTAGGGTTCTAACGGGGTCGGGGATCACCCCGACTTTTGGTTTTAACCCCGACTCTGACTTTTGACCTGCTTTTGGTAGTTCAGTTATCATTTGCTCAAGTCTAGTCTTTTCTACTAATACCTAAAGTGTTTTTGAATATGAAAATTAATGTTTGCCACTGAAAAATGTCAAAATAATGACATGTCACTACGATTGGTCTCAAAAGATTTTTTCAGCAACCTCAACCCTGACTTTATCATCAACCCCGACCCCGACTTTTGGTTTCGACCCCGACTCCATTACAACCCTATACATGATTAAATAAAAAATTAATTGACACTAACACCAAACAAAGAAGCTGATTATTTTAGAATAAATGCTCATGATATCTAATTACTGTAACAAATTTTCTTTTACGGTACACATATCAATGCAATATATGAAATGGGTTTTTATTCCTTGCAGAATTTATAAATAGGAGACAGCTGAGAAGGCGGGAATTTATCTGATATTAAAACATGCTGACCTAATCTCAATGACTAATGAATACAAAAAACGCAGCTGACATTCACAATAGCATGGCGCAATTATGAACGCTGTAACGCAATCCAAACGCTGTATTACTTTCACAGCGAAATGTGTTTTAAATGTACGTCAGTTATGAATAGAAAGTAAAGCTGTTGTTTCATATTTCTGAGCAAGTTGTGAGGAATGAGATGATTCTAATAGATTAATTAGCTCTGGCAAGTTAAAATTAAAAAAGAAATGATCTGTCTTGTTCTAGAGATTACATTACACATTACGAAAAAAACTTAAATTGTGTTTCACATTTATTAGTAAACTTCCTCCAAGAGAATCATAGTCGGACCGGTTGCAGTACATAACAATTACCAATAATATCGTTAATAAACAAAACGACAAATAAAACGATATTATAAAGAATAAAAGGAAAAGAAAACTGACCGCAGTCCCACTCTCAGGCACGGGCTGAAGCGTTGACCGCGGAGTCAACCCGTTCATGGCCATTTCAGGGAAGCCACACACAGCAGCAGGCGTGGACCGAAGAAGCTGGGAGCGGCGCCCGTGGAGAGGGCGACAGGCAGTGGTAGTAAATTATCCCTGCGGAGTTGACAGGAGAAACGTAAGAGACTCTCTCTCTCTCTGACCACGGAGGGAGGAGCAAGAGCACAGGGTGGTAGGTCGTGGCGCTGCAAAATAATAGGACGGTGCGAAGGATGGGCCTTGCGCGGTGAATTGTTCGAAAGCGACCGGACCCGACCGGGAACCGGTCGTACTCGTCTGGTCCCGCCTCGCATGCTCTTGCGTGCAGGACAGACGAACACGAACAACTCAAGGTTAGCGGATTATTACACAACGCCCGCCCCATGGACTAGCACGCACAAGATGCAGTTCGACACCCGGCTGTGATCGATGGCGCCGCGCTTCAGCAATTTAAATCTCTATCTCGCGCTGTCAGCCGTTTTACCAATCGCGCCATTCACTAACGCGGTAATTCTTTCCAGAATGCGAAACGTTGGCAAATTGCGTAACACCATTGGTGTTAGGTGGGTTGAGTCAGAGATCACACCACATCGAGGGCGAAGGCTCGGGATAATTTCTTTTAAGTAAGAAAAGCGGGGGAGAGGGGGATTACAGAAGAGCACTCTAAGTAGGGTTGCCAGAAATCCAATATCAAAGAGTACTTTTTGACAAGATAATTTTTACGGATTTCAGCTATAATTCCGTAAAACAGCTTACTCCCCCTACGAATTTTTTGCTTGGATGTCGGAAGGTCAATTGTATCCAGTACTTAACCATTTTTGACCCCTCCAAAAGTACGTTTGGAGACAAAAATGCCTTCCCCTAATATTTAACAGCAGCAGCAAGCAGAAACCCATCAATATGTCGTTCCGCAATTGACAATGAGTCGACACTCTGTTCCTAGCACAGCCTGCGCGAACAGCTGTTCAACCCTACCTAGAATACACTCGCCAGATAAGAGACTAAACGTGAAAAAAAAATCCTGCGCGCCAGCCTGCCTACATACTTGCACGTTTGACAAACGAAGTGAACACACTTCTCGCGAGACAAAAAGGCGCGTTTTCTGACCGGACCGGGTCTGAGTGGGGAAACTGCCCGCGCCATTACACCGCCTACTTTCGCCGCCTCCCACTGCCCACTCAGTACCAACATATGCGCTGACTGGGCCACAGCGCTGAGGCAGCGCTTGTCATAGACAACTACCTGCAGACTGAGGTTAGGATGGCGTTATGGATGGGTCACATAAGTAGGGAATAAGGACAACAACTTCAGAGAAGAAATGAACGCATGACAATAACATCGATTAGAAAGAGCAAATGCATTGTGGTTTTTTAGATAATAACAGGAAGATAATTCAACATGAAGAGAAACAGGAACAGGAATGGAGAAAAATGAAAGTCTCGGAAGCTCTCTCTCCTTGATAACAAGATCAGAACACAGCAGTGACGTGATTAGAAAGTTCAGCGAAAACATTGCGTGCTTATCTTCCCCCCGATTCGAAGCGGCGTCATGGAGCAACAAACACAACACGCGGCCAGCGCAAAAAGCAAACATCGTCGGATTATGAATATGCGTAACATAGCTCAAAGAGAATGATATGGGCAAAGATGACAGTTACAATACTGTAACATCAAACACACAGAACAGGATGGAAAAGAAATGTTTCATTGAGGAAGGCGGGTTATTAGAGGAAAGGACAAGAGTACGAGAAACTTGTCCCGAGGCACAAAATCATTATTCATAGGCTGTAGTCCGAATGATTCAAGCGATATTTGCTCACACTTTCGTTCACGAATCTCTGTCTATTTTTATGAATATAATGAATCATCTTGCAAAATAGGACTACAAAAAAGAGCATTAAAATTTAATGAAATGTACCCGAGGCATTAAGAAATCAATAATTATCCACACAATTTCTCATTGAAACCACCTAATGCAGACGGAGTCCTATTGAGAATTAAGAGTTGTTTCATGACCTTGACAACGTATTCAGGAAACACTGCAACAAAAGCTTGAAGAAGTACAAAGGCAAAAACGGCAAAACAGGAAGACAAATAATAAAGGGAAAAATATTGTGACAAGAAGAAATATGACGACAACAGAATTGAGTCAGAAGAAGCTATCAATTAGTGGAATAAAATTTAAATGATAACAAATCGATATGGAACATTTTTAAGAGTATAAATATATATATAATTTTTATATTAATAAGAATAAATATACGAAAAAATCGGACGAAAATCGATGAAAATAGACAGAAATGAGCTTTTAAAATTTTTTGCAATCAAAATAAAATGAAACTAATCGATATTTCTCATTATTTAAATTAAATATACAAATGTACCTTAAGAAATGGTTCAAATAGACAGAAAATGAGACAGAAAATGAGGAAAATAGACAGAAAACCGAGCAATATTTTCATATTCGTCCCAACCACTTGGGCACTTGAATCAACAGCATCAGGAATTCAGCATAAAAATGCCGTTAAGCGATATTTAAGCATGAAAATGCCATTTCCATCATCGCAGTCAGTAATATTCTCCGGCTATACCAGGAACTTCGGTACGACGCTTAGAAGAGTCAATAGTAGGAGCAGGATGAGGCGAGACTGCACGGGCGCTGGGGGGGGGGGACGGGGACAGCGCGCAAACAGGCGCACGGGCCGCCGCCACGCTGCTCAGGAATTGAGGGAGCAATTTCGAGACCAAACCATTTCTCGCCACTGGCGTCTGTCGCGTCCTGGAACGACCGGCCGACGAGGGTAAGCTTGAATAAGGAATCGTGGCGGGACCAAAATGCACTTGACTTGCCATGTTTTCGGTTTGATTTAGTAGCAGCATATAGTAAACCGGATAAGAGAGAATGCACGGGGAATGGAAAAAAGTCTCCCTTATCCAGTTTTTTCCCTTATGCGGTTTCTCCCTTGTGCGGTTTTCTGGTTGTTGGTTATCAGATTTTCTCTCTCTTACACGGTTTTGAACCGTTTTTTTGCTCAGATACCGTAGTTTATATCACTTGTCAATGCATTGTTGCCAATTTTGACAATAAGGATGTCACATGTCAGTGACAGTCACTGACTATTGACCTTTCCAATGTGTATGTCATTGACTTCGAATCCTTCGAATATCACTTTCCAGTGACCGTTACTAATAATTTTCCAAAATTACTTTATTTTATGGGGTTTTTTCTCTCTTATTCGGTTTTTGGCCAAAAGTGGTGTTAAAAATTACTCTCCCTTATCCGGTTTTCTCTTATCTGGTTCTCTCTTATGCGGTTTCTACTGTGTGTTGTAGCATAGTAGAGAGCACGGGGAATTACAAATAGTCTTTCTTAGGCGGTTTTCTCCCTTATCCGGTTCTCTCTTATCCGGTTTTGACTGTACTTAAATAAATGCGGTATTCAGTTCGGTGCCTCTGTCTGTGAGTAAAACTTCTTGCGCGTTTGCAGATTCGTGACTTGAAAAAAGAAGTGGACCAATATCGCCAACAGGTTGAGAAATTACGGGCTGACCTGGTGAGTTCCAAACTGGATGGAGACAAGAAGGAGGCAGATGCTCGCAAAGAAGCCAAAGTACAGCTCAAAGAACGCGAACAAATGGCACAGCAAGAGCGGTCAGAAATGAGATCAAAAGAAGACAAAGCAATTCTCGACGCGCAAGCCAAGTTAGTCAAAGAAAAAGAAGACCTATCAGATCAACTGAAAGCAAAAGAAGATTCAATGAACGTTGAATTGGAGTCAGTGAGAATGGCGTGGCGACAAGATCTGTCAGCGGCACAAGACATTTATCGCAAACAACTTCAGGAACAACTCGACAAATTCCTCGAAGCAGAAGAACGCGCAAAACAGGAATTGACTAAAGTACGCGCCGAGAAAGAACAAGAGAAAAATGACGCAGCTGAAGCTGCACAAAAAGCTCTCCAAGAACAAATCAAAATCTTTATGGAAAATAATCAAACAACTCACGATGCTTTTGTGAAAGCAAAAACAGATAGTGAAAGAGAACTTCTTGAAGCACAGCAAGTATTTCGAGATCACATTGAAAAGCTCGAAGAAAATAAAAAAAGCGAGCTGGAAGCAGTAAAAGCTGAGCACATGGAGAAAATTACAGAATTGGAGGAACTAATAACCAAGCAAACAGATGCGATTTTGGAAAAAGACAGCGAACTTGTACAAGTTAAATTGCAACTTCAAGGACAACTGAAACTTTTAAATGAAAAAGAAAATGAACTTTCAACAATAAGAGCTGAGCGTGATACCTTGCTATCCATGTATGAACAAAATTTGGTGAGTGATATTTTTGAGGGACAGTAATATGTTCTTAATGAGCGCTTCTGTACCCTTCATCTTCACATTGTATAATTGGTATGGGTGATCGTTTATGCTTGACTTCCTGCGTGCTTTATAATTGCTTTGTCGTGCAATTGTATTTGATGAGAAATTAATTGAAATTTGAAATTAATGTGCTAGAAGCAATAGTAAATTCATTCAAAGAAGCTTCGCCAGTCGCAGGTTGAAGCTCGAAGCTAATGAACAAATACAGGAACACTGCAAAGAAATGATGGCACAAATATTACAGCACAAAGAAATCGCCAAACTCAAACCAACAAAAGACTAACTCGGACCAACAAGAGCAATTCAGTCACAGAGAAAGGGAAATTCAAAATGGTCCGAAATTCTTGCTCCAGCTCCACTCTGTACTTGCGTTATCAACAATAAAAACAAGGTGCCACGGGTGGAACACCCGTAAGACAACAAAGGATCGTGCCAAAACTGGCGGTAGGCGAAGCCACCACACCCAACTAACAACCTTATATCTTTTGGCAAGATAAGCGCAAAGAAGCCAACTGCTCAAGCAAAAACTTTTGTTATCAATCATATGCGTACAATGGGTGCCACTAGCAGCGCTGACTAGAGCATTGATCAACGTAGGTAATCAGTGGGCGCAGCGTAGACGTGCACCGGTTTTGGTTTCGGGGTGTGAGGAAATCGGATAATTTGGCTTGGGCAGATCTAGGACTAGCAATTTTTGTTGGAGGGATCAAAACATATTTTATGCTTAAATACTTGCAATTTTTTCAAGGGGGAATTGTATATGATACAAGAAGTTTGAAAACCAAACTTTCCAGTTAGAGCCACCCCTTCTGCCCTGCACCCGCCACTTGTCGGTGATTTTCGTGTTTGATACAAAATGTTTGAAAATCAAAAAAAGTGAAAGCTCTGTGTAAGGCGTTTGACCTATACCCATTTTGCAACCTCTACAGTAAAAAATCAAAACAGGTAATTTTGAAATTAAAGTATTACAATAACAGTCATAAATTGTAAATAGGGAATTGTTCCTCGCCCGGAAGCAGTGTTGTCTTCAGTTCCAAATCTATTTTTATACTTACTTGGAACGAAAACTACGCTTTATTTTTATACCTAATTTTTACACCTGTTGTTCACTACCCCTATAAAAAAAACTTCGCTGTTTGGACATTTTCAAGAATTTTAGAGAACTTCAGTCAAGCTGTGCGAGGAAAAATCCTCATGATGCCCTCCAATTCCAACAATTTTGTGACATTCTAAGCATATCTGTCACTTTAGTTTCTCATACTGCTTCAGATACGAAAATGTAAATTTTTATACCCATTTTCGTACCTGAAACTTTTTTGTAATATACCTATTCCGTACCTGGACCCCAAAATCTTTTTTACACTTATACCTATACCAAGATATAGGTTCGAAAATAAGGTATAAGTACGAAAAACCAAGTATAGAAAACTTTTTTTGCTTCTGGATTTACGCATCAACGCAGTCTTATGGACAAATTTCTTGGAGTAAACTGCGCGTTTATTTGCCTTAAAATCTTTACAGAAATTCACAATCACGTAGCGCAATTTCCGCATTCGAAAAAAGAAAATCGTTCGCTCCTATTTTCAGCTATTAGCAGTCTGATATACGCTACCAGCTACCTCTTTGAGACAATTCAACGACTGGGCATTGACATTACGCAAGAAAACAAGCAGGACAACTGAAGGAACACGTCGAGAACAATCGAGAGCTGCTGCGGCACCGTTAAGTCACCCGCTTCTCGAGGTAATTTTTGGTAAAGAAATAAAAGGCCCGGACACTCCTTTAGTTTTGATGTCATAAATCAAAATCGAATCTGACCGTGAAACTTCTCAGGGACAGGAGCG
>JAQGCX010000317.1:0-18550 GCA_034700205.1 Plectus parietinus
TTTCACTTACCAACTTTCATTGCAGTTCAAAGCAGTATGCCACTTAAGTAATTTCATTGAGAAAATTGAACAAAATTGAGCAAATTTTCAGAACAAAACCAAGCAGAAAACTACCGGACTTGACGAATGGAGATGGGAGTTGTCCAATGTTAACCTGCTGGTCACGCATCAAAGTAGGTTTATTATTGTAACGAAAGTATAGATGTGGTCAGTGCACCGGGACCGGGACCGGGACCAGGACCGGGACCGGGACCGGGACCGGGACTGAAACCGAGATCGGGATTGGGACTGGGACTGGGACCGGGACCGGGATCGGAACCGGACCGGGACTGGGACTGGAACCGGGACAGGGATTGGGACCGGGACTGGAACCGGGACCGGGATTGAAACTGGGACCGGGACTGGGACCGGGATTGGAACCGGACCGGGACTGGGACCGGGACCGGGATTGGGACCGGGACCGGGATTGGAACCGGACTGGGACCGGGACTGGGACCGACGTCCTATTCATGGACCGATAGTCTGCACCGATTAATAATCGGCATCGGTCCAAGTTACGGTATTTTCTATTATCAACTCCAATAAATTAGGTCACAAACACAAAATTTATAAAAACAGAACTCCATTAAAATTCAAAACTTTGTTTTTGAAATGTAAAATTTAATCCTGAAATCCAAATTTCGCGAACAAGTTTGCAAAATCGGGCTTTGAAATCAATTTTGAACCCCTCATTTTTGTTGAACCGGGACCGGGATAATAACCGATTATATGTAAATTGACTGGGCCGATTCCTGAACCGGGACCAATTCCAGGGTGGACCGACGCACCTTTAGCGATAAGTAACGCAAAGCTCTTTATGGTCTTATGGTACTGATGTTGTATTAAATATTTTTTTAAGAAATAACCGTTGATTTTGCAGTTATGCGGAACTACGACAAAAATATACTTTAAAAATGAGAACAGAGCAAATACATTTGAAATTGTCATTTTAAATTGATACTGTTTCAGTTAAGTAAATCGAAAAAATAAAATAATAAATTTTAAAATTTAATTTGAAGTATTTTGATAAATTTTACTACAGATCATTCAACAATGGGCGTTGAGAAAAAGAAGGCTGAAATAAATGCGCCAATTCTGCAGTGTTTCTTCTGCAAAGACAGCATGAACGTAACCCTGCTCAATCTTAATGGATCTGCACCGTTGAATATCACACTACAGTTGGCCAAAAATATGAAAATACAACCGTTCGGCGTCGTCGACTTGGGTGGATTCGGAAATAGTCAGCAATATTACTTTTTTCAGTTATTGCAGTTTGCAGTTGATTAAGCACAAATTGACAAATAAACAAATTATTGTTATTATGTTAAAAAATATTTCTCATTTTATTTTACACAAAGTAATTTTAAGGTTGGTGATGTTCGATTATTTGAAAGCAACGAATGATTTCGCAGCTGTATATCTCTGTATAATGAAACATAATCTGCTAATTTCAGCGTATTTGTGCAAGAAGACTCGCGATCGCAGTTTGGCAGAAAGTCTTCATGGACAAACGACGGTCGTAATGGGTGTTATTCTCGGAATTTCGTCCGTCGGGATCATCTTGGGATACGGCACAAAACGACAGTTCTTTCCCAGCCATGAGACTTATCAAGTGTTTCGGTAGATGTAGTCAAAATTCGGCCATCGGTAAAGAAGAAGACTGGTTTAGTTTTGCAAGGAAAATGGACAAATGAAATGATTTTGTCTCAGGCGCTCATCAATGGCGCAAACTTGTGCTCGCTGAGTATCTCTGTGGTGTATAACAAAAACTAACTGAATCCCGCAACGATAGTGTAGTTTTATGGTTTTCTTTGCCTGACATGTTACGGTGTCACCTTCCCGTTTCTCTTTACCCAGTAGAAAATGTTGATTATAGAACGGGCACTCATTTCTGCTCGAACACGTCGGCACCTTATTTCAGCATGGCAAGCAGACGAATGATATGAAACCAGTTGTAGTGGAAGTTTATAAAGATACTTACATAATCATGTTTTCCGCTGCAAATATACCATACAATTGCAGTCAATATTACGTAGCTCCGTGACTGCGATTATTCAACATTTTTCGTGGATCTCACATTGTCAACGGATTTTGTTGTTAAATGATTCTGTTTCGAAAGTAATGAAACTAGCGAGGATTAATGACAAACAATTCATTAATCAAAATGAGAGCATTGCGAAACATTGCTGTGTGTGTCGTATTTCGACTTCTAATCGTATAGTGCTTGACAAAATGTATCATTATTGAGCGGAAAATTGAATAATTAGGCGCTTCGTTTTTATTATGCATTCTTGGTGAGACCGGCTTAACTATGGGACTGATGACGTCATTCTCACAGTTACGCCGGTCTCACCAAGAATGCATAACAAAAAAAGATGAGTTTGGGCGTCATGTGTATGTGTTAGGAAAAGAAGCATTCATAGTATAAGCGCGTCATTAATTTTCCAAATGATCTCAAATCCCGTGGAAAACTTTGAACTTGATGTTATTTATGCAGTACATTACTGCATCATAATGTGTGACAGACACTTGCGTAATTTCCCACAGTGAGGTGAAAAGGCACATTTACTGCCGTCCTGTTACTGCACAGTACGTCATTAGCTGGTCACTCAAGATAAGAGAAGAAATAATAAAGATCGCTTGGCGTCAGTCGTATGCAGTGTGCAAAACAATACTTAAGAAGATAAGTTCTTCTAACTTCCACATTCAGCCGTAGTTTCATTTACGATAATTTGTGAGCACTTCAGCAGCTTTTATTTGTTCTGACATGGAAAACTCAATTGTGTTTCTGGTTTTGGCATTTCTTTTTAACACACTGAACAATAACGGTATGTTCATGGTTGAGTTGCATCCTAGGTGTTTGATTATTTGAAGGAAGGAGGGTGGTTTCAGTTCTGGGGAGTGGGCCAACCAATTAGGCTCATTCTGCCTCTAAGGATGGCTTACTGGGTGGTGGACACTTTTCACTCAGAGGAAATAGAATAAAGCAACGAATGTGAAAAGCGGGAAACTTCTCACTTGAAGAATGTTGTACTATGATTTTGGCAAAGGGACACACACACTAACATCTACAGGGTGGCCCAAAAAAAAACGCCCACCCCTTTTTAAAACGGCTATAACTCGGCTAGAGCTAGTCAGATCTCATTGAAAATTTAGTCACATATTCTATTACAGGTTAAAATTTCATTGCGATTGACAAAATTTGTAGCATTATACAATGAGTCACGCGTGATGCAATAAAACAATGCAATTTTGGAATGATGAGCAGATTTTCTTTTGAAGTAATTTTGTAAGAAATCTGTGGTTCGGAATGCGCTTCACAAACTCAAAAGTTGGAGTAGAGGGCTAATTTTCAAAACAAATTTCGCAAAGTTTGGTTAAATTCTGACTGAGATATATCAAAATAAAAATGACTCGTATTACAGGTGCAAAATGTGAAAATCGACGTTAATTTTTTGAAAATGTGCATTTTTACAAAAAATTGGATCTGAGAATCACATTTTTAAACACTTAAATAAGTTTTCAGAGAAACTAACAGAGAAATAGCGATTTAATCCCCGCTCAAGTTTTTTTTTCGGATAAAAACACCCTTTTTCACACTTCGGGCCTGCTTCCCTCCTCCCCCCAACGCCCCGCCATCTGCTCGTCTGAACTGATCTGACCAATGATTCGGATTCGATCCCATCGAGACTTGGCTGGCTGACGTTTATTTTTGCATTTGCTACGATTCAAACTGATCATGTAAATGCCACATTTGAAGCCGTGGATGCGCAAGGAGCATTGCAATGCGATGACCACTGGCATCTCTACCGACCAACAAAAATGTGCTACAGGTCGTTCAACGACAAAGTGTCTTGGGACGTTGCCAACCTTCGATGCGAAAGGTTGAAAGCAAATCTGGCCACCGTTCACTCGCAATTTGAAAACAACTTCTTGCTGCGTAAACACATTTTTCACTCTATTTTCAACATACAGTATATTCTGAATCCGAACTGCATTCAATTTCATACTCTTATCGTATTCTCGCAAACAGTGGCACTGTGTCACTATTATTTCAACCTTCGCAAACCCAATGTCATTATTGAAACTATTTGAAACTATTTTCGCGGGTGCCATTATTATTTCACCCTCCCAAAAAGCCTTTAACCTTTAAATTTTCTTCTTCAGAATTATCGGGTGACGAGGGTTCACATGACCCGTGGATTGGTTTGATGAACAACGGAAACGGAGATTTCTCTTGGATCGATGGAAGTTCAGTAGACTTCAAAGCCTCATGGATGCCCAATCATGTACGTTTTGCGAACGTTAACATAACATATTCGAAAAAGTGCGAATTAATCTACTGTACTCTTCTGATACCATTATTTATTTCAATGAAACATATCTACCGTATTTTCCGAAATAGTGACACCTCCATAGACAAAATTTTGCCCCTAATGTGAAGTTCTATAACAGTTTCAATATGTTTTATGGTATACTGAAGATATTACATCGTTACTTCTTCTCTAATAGCATATTTTTGCTGATAAAAAGTCAGAAAATAGACGATTTGATGAAATTTTCGACACAAAATGTTTCGTTTTTTCGATTTTTGGATACTTATATTTGTTCATGAATACCGTATTTATGCTAATATGAAGACATGTCCTTGAACATTTCGATCCCTTGCTACCCTGTCCCAATATTAGAGACTGTTCTTATATTAGAGATACGTATTATGAAGTCCTTATATATTTCGATCACCCACTATCCTGTCTCTATTAGAATAAATACGGTAGGCTGAAATAATAGTGGCACCCGCAGAAATAGTGGCGCTGGGTACGAAGGATTTAAAACTATAGTGGTACAGTGCCACTATTTCTGAAGATACGGTACACGCCGTTCAAACCAAAGTGGCAAAAAAGGCGATATTACTGGAAAAATGGTTAACTTTCAGCCAATGAAGCAAGGCAACAATTGCGTTCAAATAATCAACACGCGATTCGACAATAAAAACGGTTACTGGTACGATACCGGCTGCGCGGCGGGTGGTTCAAGCGCTTCCGATTATATTTGCATGCAACACGCTGGCATCACGAAAAATTAAGCAGAAGAAAAAATTACAGTCTGTTAACAAATTAAGTTTACCTATGCTGTTCGCATCTCATACTGCTTAATTCTAACACTATATTACTGTCCGATCACTGAAGTTCTTTGTTTAGAGCTACTCAATTTTGGTGTTGTGGCTCTTTGTATAAAAATGCAATAAATTAATGGCCTCGCGGTGGTGGTTTGGTTGGTTGCTAGAATGAGCGAGAAATGAGCGAGAAAAGCAGCAAAAAAGTTACGGTAGCATTAAATCAGAGGCAAGAGCAATTTTTAAGGTGTGATAAACGATGATGAATCATGAAAGTAGGCGTTACTAAGTAACCAATTTTTCACCTTTTCTTGATGAATACGTTTATTTTCCGCTGCTAAGAAGGGTGATTGAAAAACTCAGCACTCCTCGGCCATAATTGCGGGGGATTTGCTATTGGCTGACCGGGATTCCATTATCTTTATTCGATTATCGAGTAGGCCCCCTCCTCAACTCCCCTAAAAAAACGCTTATTTTGCGCTTAAAAAAACCGTACCGTCGCACAGTCGAACATCGATATTTTCGATTTTCTCCCATTTGTAGCTAGCTACATACGGGGTCCGGCCAGGGGGGCCTGTATGTAGCTAGGTCCCCTCCCCCCCGGTTACAGGTATGGCTGGGGCCTATTTCATAAAGGACTTGCACTTGCGAATTGTGATTTAGACTTGCGAATTGCAGAATCCAGCCAGAGCGCGCGCATTGGTGTTTGTATGTATGTATCCTTTATCGCATCGTGTCTACTTACAGATAACGATTTGACATGATTACAGTTGAACGTCAGGCACACGGCACTTACAATGAACGACGCGAAAATTCTCACAAGTATCATTTCTAAGCAAAGAAACGTGATTGGGAAGCAATTTTTTTCCGCAATCTGATTAAGTTTGTTACGAAAAATAAGTTTTTCATCATGTTTGGGCGTAAAACGTTACAAGAAAAGGTTCTTGTCGTCAAAACATATTATGTCAGTCAGTCAGCCTATCCGTGGTGGTCTGCCAATTCTGCTGATTGTGTCTCGCTGTTGACGGTGGCCATTTTGAACATGCCGATTGATGCAACTGAGGGAATAGAATTCCGTTTGAGATCAAACTTCGTTTAGAGATGGATTTTTCGCTAAGATACTTAAGTTTAAAATATCATCGAATTTCCTCATCACAGTCAAAAGTTAGAGGGGGTGTTAGGCTTATTCTGGGCCACCCTGTATGCACTCATTGCAACCTAAGTTTAATCCCAAACTGTATCTACTCGGTTGTGAGAGTGAAGTATTCTCCAGAAGAGGTCCACAAACAACAAGTACACAGCTCACCATTCTGCCAAATTGTCAGACGACAGGCTACATGTGAAATGAACAAGCTTTTGAATTTTCTTTCCAATAATCTAATTATTTTGGACAGTTCGATGAATTATTGCAAACGCATCAAGGAGCCAGGATCAAATATTTTTGAATCGTTGAAGACAAATTGTTCCATCCACATTATTAATATTATATGTATCTTCTGTGAATTTTGCAAACGACAAGCACACAAGAAACAAATCTGTGATTCTTCTTTTTCCTTGACTGTACTATGCCATGTTTGTTTGTCACGTTTCGAAAGGCAAGATGTTCGGCAACGTTCATCATCTTTTTTGCTGTGCTTTTCGAATCGAGTTTTTACTGTACCATACAATCCTTTGCACAATAAAATGTTATTACAGAATTGTTTTCACATAAAATGAATAAAAGTTTCGAAAGCAGATAGAAAATAAAATATACTTGTATATTCGGATTATTTTATTCCAAATAAATTGCAGTACATATATGTAATGGTGCGTGCACACATCAGCAACGGAAAAAGCAGCGGTATTCAGATTCACAGCGGCTTATATCACAAACATTCATTGCCAATAACTTTGCACGAAACAACACTCGAGTATGAGTAACAGAGCTGGGAGTGGGAGGGGGTACGGGGGGTACAGAATGTACCTTATTTTGGTGGGTAAAAACCGACGCTGTTAGTAAAACGGCAAAAGCGATGTAACTTGACGAACACATTGGCGACAGGTTAGTGGGTTGCTAGGCAACACGTGCACCGCGCTTGCGTTATACTTTTGTCGCCTAGCAACACACTATCCTGTTGTCATTATGTTTGTAAACATACATCACATTTGCCGTTTTGCTAACAGCGTCGGGTTTTTACCCATCAAAATAAAGTACATTCTGTACCCTCCGTACTCCCCCCACCCCACGTCCAGCCCTGATGGGTACGGTAAAATACCTATCGCTACTACAATTATTACCGAAAAGTGATTTGGTTGATCTCTTTAAGCGCGCTCTCAGCTAGACACGTCATATTATTCAATGTAATGTTTTCAATTCCATTGGTTCGCAACTTATTCGCAATTCAGCAAAAGGACCTGTATTATAGCTCATGAGAAATTGGGAAAACACAAAAAAGATTTCAATGCAAAAAATAATACCATGACATCGTTATGCGTGGAATGCACTTTATTTTATTTCATATCGTAATTTAGACATTGTAATCCATTGTTTATTTGTTAATATTCATTTTAAAATTAATTTTTTTGCAATGTGATAACATTTTGTTAATTCGCTACAACGCATAACATCTCATAAATGACAAATAACTTTTGTAAATTTGTAAATCCAGCATCTGGCGTCATCATTTGAAAAATGTGTATTTCGAAAATCTCCTAAAAACCTGCTAAATAGCATAAAATAAATAAATGATATTAACATTATCTAGAAATTTTGATGCCCGTAATATTGAAATTAAGTCGCGGTACATCAATTTTTGAGATCCTATAGGTGACAAAGTACAGTATACCTTGCAATGAAGGAATGCGTTTTTAGGAAAATTTAGTGCGCAGACACTGGAGTTCACTTCAAAAGACTCAGAACTTTTTGAATGGATTTCAACGTTGAGTACGGTATACAGCGCGACTGCAAGTAAGTTATGGGAACTAACTATCGTACTAAGCGAGGTCACTTGTAAATTGTTTAATTGCAATCGGATGCATAACATTTTGGTCAATACCCAACTTAATAGCCTGTGTCACTAATCCCCGTTTGAAGTTGCACAATTGATGTGCATGACTCAGTACGAATCCATTCCAAGAGTTCTGAGTCCTCGAAATGAACTCCAGTGTCTCCGTTCTGAATTTTCCTAATATAGTATTGCAAATGCGCGGTTGTTATCTTTTTGAATTAGACGGCGTTATTTGTAGTCTTCATTGACACACGTAATCGTTCCATGACCGTCAACAGCGCAAGTCCAGTTGAGCGACTCCAACTTGTGCCCCCAGTCTGCATGGCTGTCGTCCTTGTTGTAAAACTTTGACTGTATTGTCTTCTTCAATGTCCCACAAGGACCCTGAAATATTATTGGAAATAATTTGATGAAGCGCTGGCGCTACTGAATATTAAGCCTAGTTTTGCTGAATAAGTTATCACGTAATAACCTGTGTAGCCTCCTTAATCGAAACCTATTTACATTTCAAAATTTCTTTCAATATTTATTATTTTATTTCATTTTTCACGACATGGCGAAAACGTTCCATTCCCCTCCCAACCTTTTGGCATCCCGAGGGAGCTGGACCCTTGGGGGAGGATTTCCCCCATCCCCCGTGCCTACCTCTGCCTGTGCCCATGTTTGCCCTGTGGTAGTAATTAATTTTCTGACCTGCAGCGTGATAGATATTTCTTGTCTGGTGGTCTGCTTTGTAGGTTCGATGCCAGTGGTGTTCCACTCCGTCCGATACTCGCCAGAGGTATGGTTCAGGGGATGCAAGGGCAGGTCGCTTCCAGCAATATGCATATGACTGAAATTGGCAAATATACCGCTGCAATGTGAGCATCGGAGCAAGCCCGGCTTATAGGTCGACCTTTTGGACCTTAAGGTCCGAGGCCCCCGTCATCCACGAGTAAGGGGGGGGGCCCCCGGTCGCCATAAGAGGGCCCCCAAACGACAAAATACAAAGATATATGCAAAATTTTCGCCTCTGGCGGTTGAAAAGGCAAAAGATTTCGCCTCTGCGACGGCTGAACAACCCAAAAATTTTCGCCTCCGGCGGAACATAGGGGCCCCCTCAAGAAAAAGGGTCCAGGGCCCCCCAAACCCTTAAGCCGGGCCTGTGTCGGAGGGATGTCCCCAGAGGGTTTTGCACCCTCGAGCTTAAAGATGAGGCTATACTTCGAATAAGACGTGTTATACAACACTTGTTATGCGCCAGAAATCCCCCAGGGGTCCCACACTGACAGCTCGTTCTTGACCAAAAATTAATCGTTTTAGCTGAATTTGGACTTTTTAAATAGAGAATGATATTGGCTACAACATATTGAAAAATGACAAGAATTCAAACAACTGTTGGCGGGAAATTGAAAGTTTACTTCAAGAACACGAGCTCTTCGACTTTTCAAAACTCGTATTCTTGAAGTAAACTTTTGAATTCCCGCCAACAGCTATATGAATTCTTGTCATTTTACAATGTGTTGTAGCCGGTATCGTTCTCTATTCAAAAAGTCTAGGTTCAGCTCAAACGGCTAAGTTTTGACCGAGAACGAGCTCTCAGTGTGGGACCCCTGCGGGGATTTCTGGTGCATAATAAGTGTTATACAGGGTGGGTGGAAAGTAACGACCCTCTTTGTTTTTTGAAAAACTTCGTTACATTTGCACCGATTTGCTTGAAACTTTGGAAGTCTGTTCTCCAGAGAATAGAAAAATTTTCAAAAAAAAATTTGTGAAATTTTGTTAAAGTGTGGTCGAGATATGGTTGAAGAAGTAAAAATTCCAGGCTCGACACACACTTTTTTGCAAAGAGACGATGGTGCGTAACGTAAGGCAGGAGTGAAACTGAAGAAATTTTTTCGCCATTTTAACTTCAGTTTGCATACAAAAAGATCAAAAAACGTTCAAGTCGGTGGGTTAGATTTTTTCCGCGCAGCATACGCACATTTTTTTGCGTTTTGCATGCAATTTGCCTACAAACTTCAGAGACCATAACTCGACCATACTTTAACAAAATTTCACAAATTTTTTTTGAAAAAATTCAAAAGTTTCAAGCAAATTGGTGCAAATGTAGCGAAGTTATTCAAAAAATAAAAGGGGTCGTTACTTTCCACCCACCCTGTATAACAAGTCTTATTCGAAGTATAGCCTCACCTTAAGACCCCATGATCCGGCCCTGTGTACAGTATGAAATTTTGCGAACGGAAAATTTATGAAGGCAAAGAAAAACAAAAGACTGACTAAAACTCAGTTGGAGGCTTGACAATCATGACGATTTTGTATTTGGCGTTGGAGCAAAACTTGAGCGTTCGAGTCGATGTTTGAAACCGTTCGCCGTCGACCTTGAAAGCAATGGGGTCATCCGTTTCGCTGTTTTTGATCGTTATTTCCAACTGGAAACTCGTCCCCGCGGTTGTCATGACAACAGGCGCTGGTTGATTGGTCCGACTGAAAAACGCAATTTTCATTTCTCCTTGATCACCAATTTAGGGTATATGAATGGATTGTCACTCTTAATCGATTCTCGAACAGAACTAAACGAGTGACAGAGTGATAAAGTTCTTATCTAGAAAAGGTTCGATAAAAAGTACTTCGTGGATTTCGAAGGTTTCATCATGTTTTTGAAAGTTTTGTTTTCGAAATTCGATCGGTTATGACAAATTCGATCAGTTAAGACAAAAGAGAAGGCTCAACAATGTACACATCGCGGATTAATCAATTGAAATGTTTGCCAACAAAATAAGCCAACGTGACGATCATCATCATGCCTTGAATGGAAAAAATGAAGATTCTAGGAAAGAAATCCGCATAGCATTTTTGTATGCTAACGTGCTAAATTAGGTTACACTCTATCGCATGATAAAAGTACAAACTATAAGGGCTGCTCATCAATTCCTTTTCAAATAAGCTATTCGCATTTAAGTTTTTCAAAATATATTCGAACTCGGATAAGTGCACAAAATGCGTATCAATTGTTAGAGCACACATCACCGCACAAAGAGGTTACGCAGTTCTGCGTAGTGAATTTTCATGTTGGCGTGTGCTCAAACAATTGATACGCATTTTGTGCACTTATCCGGGTTCGACTGTACCGAGATTCATTGGTAACAAATTACATTAATGACCGCACCCTAGAACATCTTCGACTACATCTAATCTGCGTTTTTTTATTACTATATACTTTGGGGAATTAATGTGCTTTCTTCACAAGAAAATATAAAAGTCTCATCTCTCACAGCTTTTAAAAATTGGTTTCATTTTTCCGTATTGCCAAAGAGGAAGCCTACACAAAAGCAAACATGGAAAACTGACTCTGTTTTCTCCGATACTATGACATGCGGAGATAAATAAATAATACGGCTAACAATAACAAGTCCCGGCTCCCAAGTGGCCCGCACAGAACGCGGAAAGTCGATATCTATTTTTCATCGTGATGAATTCAAAGAGATGGCAGGAAAAATGATAAAGTTCTCGTGAATTCGTCATGAGAACTAATGATGGCAATATCAAGAAAGGCAGGCAAGGGATGTTCGTTATTAATGACGTCGAATTCATAAAAGAATGCAAAAAACTTCAGGTAAATGAGCGGAAAGACATGGTCAATGATGTAGTTCGAAAAAGTTCGTCGGAGTAATAGAAAAGTGCATGGAAGCGGAATTAATTAGAGTCTAAAATTGTTGAATCAATTAATTGGGGTCTTCGGTCAGTTTTCATAAACGAGCAGGTACGGCACGAGTACCCTTCTTCTTTCCGTAATATCTCAACGAAAACAATACGGATCAGAGCGAAAAATTTTCCACAAGTACCTCTATGTATGAACTTTTACAAGTAAAAGTTTCATGCCGATTCGTTGCACTTTTTTGTTGAAATTTCTAAGTTGAAATGTTCTTTACAACGCGCAAAAAACCGCATCTTATTTAGTTTTCAATGAGCTGAGTTACAGGTCATCAAACGTGGGCAGTTACTTTTGCACCACCCTGTAGAACGCAATAGCGCACATTTGAGTCCATTCCGTGGAGGAAACGCTTTTGACACGCGTCCAAATTCACCGGACGCCATTATGCTGCCAAATCGTTAGACTACTTATCGATAAACCCGGCAGTGGTGATCGAAGAACATTCGCGAATGAGACACTCGAAACCAACGAAGGCAATTGCCCGCAGTGCTGTGCTATTCGTCCCATATGTAAAAGGCTAATCATGTTCTTCTAAAGCAATATAACCGAGAACGGCAGAATGGGTCTGAGCAAACATCAATGGGCCCTTTTTCAGCGCTTCCATTTCCCTCCGCGAACATAAACATTTCTCCAATGCCCTCTTGAAAAAGTGCTCAGCTGCGCGGACAATTGTAAGGAGATCGGAGATCTCTCCTGTTCTACTAGATTGACCATGAAATGGAGTGCGAGGAAGAAAACCTCGCGAATCAATCATATTTTACGTGAGAAATTTTCTGTCATCAATTTTGTTGTATTAAACTATAAATGGGGTCGGTGCACCGTGACCGAGGTCATTTTCGTGGACCGATTACTGGACCGGGGCCAATTTTTTCGTAAAATAATCGGTCCGTGGACCGGGACTGAGACTGAATTAATCGGTGCAAACGCCATCTGGACCGGGACCGGGATCGATTAAATGAAAATTGGCTGGATCGATTATTGAACCGGGACCGATTCCGACCTGGACCGACGCATCTATATGTTAATATATATATTATATATATTATATATATATTAATATATATATTATACAGACAGCACGCGCGAGATTTACTTCGAATTACAGCGAAATTTGAGCTTCTTTAATGAAATATCGTTTCTTATGAATTAACATACATTTTTTTTTTGTAATTTCTGATCAATGAATAGTAAGTCGGACTATAACTTCATCTGTGTAGTTTTCAGTTCAATAAAATACATTGTCAAAGAGAGCTCTAGAGATTGCCAAAGAAACATGGATGCAACCGTACCCGAGGTTGACTGAATCAAGCTAGCATTGAGCTTAAACAAAAGAGCGTTTCATTGGCTAAGGAACGGGAAGCTAATATAAATTATATCCTGTCAACTTCAAGCTTGTGTCGCATACAATTGCAAATTGTCTGGCGTTCTGATACAGTGCAATGATATTACATTAATTGCGTTACATAGCATGCAAACTACCGTACCTTGTTCCTTCCTGAGATCTGAGCTAGGAGAAAAGCGACAGAGAGAGAGAGAGAGAGAGAAGGCAACGTAGACTATGGCTTGCTGATACAAACAAGAGACTGATGTTAGTGTCGGTATTGGCTGGGGTTCAAGTAGGGTTGCGTGCAGCGCCGGTGGTGACGAATGAGAGAAGGGCGATGGAAATAGAGTTAGCGTACGGGAGCGGGGTGCGTGCGCAAATTACGTCCGAACTAACGACTGACGAATCGGCGGTTCTCTGTCGACCCGCGCGCGCAGAGTGGGGGGCCGCGAGCTCCTTCGTTAGACGACGCAGCACTCGGGACCCTTCGGTCATCGGCGCGCATGGCCGGACGGAGCGATCAATATGGTGTGCGAGACGGCTCGTTGAGCGCAACGAACCGCTCAACCACCCTCAGCCCTTCGCGGCATCACGAACGCTTATCGCTGCTAATCAGCGCCGATGTCGCGTCCGCGAAGAACTGATCAACCGGAAATGAGAACGGATCATCAATACTGTTCGGCTTCGGGGAAAATATAACTTAGTTATGTTATCCCAGTCAATTTTTTTTGGAAAATTAGCTAATTTTAACATAACTTTGTCATTTTTTCCACAAAATTTGCCTAGGTGCTCATTTTTCAAAAAATAATTGACTGGATTAACGTAACTAAGTTATGTTTTCCCCCAAGGCATCACGGCGCTTATCGCTGCTAATCAGCACCGATGTCGCGTCCGTGAAGAACTGATCAACCGGAAACGAAAACGGATCATCAATACTGTTGGGCTTCGGGGAAAATATAACTTAGCTATGTTAACCCAGACAATTTTTTTTGATAAAATTAGCTAATTTAACATAACTTAGTCATTTTTTTTCGCAAAAATTGCCCACGTGCTACTTTTTCAAAAAATAATTGACTACCGTATTTCTTCCAATAGACGCCCAGGGCGTCTATTTTTTCAATCATGGCTTGAGGGGGGCGTCTATTGGAGGGAGGGCGTCTATTTTTTCAATCGATGTTTGAACCTGCGAGGCGTCAAAGCGAGAGTCAAGCCTACTAATATAAGCAGAAGTCCAGCGACGAGCGCGGAATAATCGACGCCTTTTTCGGCCTTTCTACTTATGCTCGTTACTTGTCTATGTCTCCAATTGATTTGTTTACATGAGATGGTGCTGGGAGTGCAATGCTGACATACACTGCAAAGGCGTTTAATTTTTTGATCACCCAAGGGGGGCGTCTATTGGAGGGGGGGCGTCTATTTTTTCAATCAACGCTTGAGGGGGGCGTCTATAGGAGGGGGGCGTCTATTGGAGGGAGGGCGTCTATTGGAAGAAATACGGTATATTATGCTCCAAAGGGGTATAACCTTATTCAGTCCAAAGGGGCACGGGTTGGCCTCCTTTGTATCAGAAAAGAAGCGAAGTTACCTATCAACTAGCGCGTACGGATGAAAGAAACGGAAATGCTCGCGTGCATTATTCAACAATGACCCTGATACAGCATAAATTAACTCGCGCATGCGAAGCTTTCTTCGCATCAACGAACAAACGAAGCACTGATATTTCCAGCTAAAGGCGTAGCTAGGAATCATACCTGTAACGCTGGTCCGAGGTCAGCTACATTCTGACCGGCGACCGGGGGGGGGGGGGGCGAGGTCGCCAAAAGTACGGTACTTCGTGTCGGGATTTTGGCGCAAAATTCAAAAATTCAAATTTTTGCGGCCTTCGGCCGCTATCACAGGGGGACCCTTACCTTTTTTCGGCGGCGAGGGGGGGGGTCGCCGGCGGTCCGACCAGGGGGGCTGTATGTACCTAGCCCCCCCCTGTTTACAGGTATGCTAGGAATGGCTGGAGGGGGAGTCTAATTTTACCCAAAAGGGGTCTTTTTTCTCAATTCGGCTGCCAATTTTTGGGGGTCTAATTTTTTCGGACAAGTGGACAACTTGATCCGGTTGGTTCGAGTGCTCTGTCCAAACTCATCTAGGTATGGAACACGTGGAAACGAAAACAAGCAGGCAGCAGCTCTAACCTGTACAATATCGGATGATTGAAACGAGAACAAGCTGAGAGCTTGCTGAGACAGCCTATAAGAATAAGACTCAAGTCGCCCATCCCTGAGTCATTGGTTTGATAAAAAATGAACCGAGCAACAGTTCTGACTGGAACTTCGGATCGCTCAAGTGACATTGATTGAGTCGGAAAATAAATGGTCTATTTGCTTAGTCGCTGACGTGCTATCACTAATAGGTTAATTTCCTTGCGATGGACTGAGAGAATGGGGAATTTCCATGACAACCCGCTAACCACCACCTGCGACAACGCGAATTAATTCTAATTGCTAACGATCATTGTTCACGGCTCAGCTTCAGGTTTCTGTTCGTCACAAAATTACTTTGCTTGCACGCTTATTTTTCAGTCGTTCAATGGAATGCGCAAGCAAAAAAAATACATGGCGAGTCCAAGTTGCTAGTGCAAGGATCATTTTGCATAGATGTACTGGGGAGGGGGGGGGTCGGTCGGACCACAAAGAGCATACTCATCCTTAACTCTCTACCGTACCGAAAAAAATTTGCGCCACACCAGAACCGAAACGAATAAACCCGCATGAAGTTAAGTAACAACACATCGTCAATCTTATTATTTTGGATTATTTTGGAAAAACTGATAGGATACTGAAAAAAGACTGGAGCGCCCAGGTACAGTGCTTGGAGAGGTTCAGATCCGAAGCTGAGCTGAGCAGTCTCAGTTACTTTCAAAGTGGCTGGTTTACCGGTTACTCCAAAGGAAAGGAGAAATCATACGTACCTTTTTCAAGCTGTGCGACCAGGGGCCTATTTCATAAAAGAATTGCGACTTACAGAATTGCAGAATTGCAAATTGCAGAACGCGTGCATTGGTCGTTGCCATGGAAACGCATAGCAACGACCAATGTGCACGTTCTGCAATTCTGCAAGTCGTAAGTCTTTTATGAAATAGGTCCCTCTCCAATATGGGCGGAACTCTGCAAACTTTCCCTAGAATTCAAATTTTCAATATTATATTAGGAATATGAAAAACTGAAAATGGTAGTTTTTGAAAGGACGTGACTAAGTGTATAAAAACAACTTTCATACGTTCACAGTCTATGTATTTGCAGAATCTATTGAATTTTTGACCGAAATCCCAAAAATTTAGGCAATACATCAATACAATACATTAAAGATAAAATCACGAATTCTGCACTGCAATCCGCAATATTACAACACACTGAAGCAAAGATGGGCAAGGTTTGATCCCTAGGGTGATTTAGTACCGAAAATTTTCGACCCGGGGGGGGGTGAATGTCCCCCCGGCAGCCTCCAAAACCCTATTCTATCCAGTGCTTGTCCGACCCCTGGGTGATATCCCCCCTTCCCCCCATGCCTATGTCTGCACTAAAGCCTAAGGGTGTTTGGGGTTCACTTTCTGCGGCTGCTTGTTTCAAGTATAAAACTTCTACGGGAGTGTTCTTTTTGCCTGAATTTGCAAATTTCGGCAGGAATTCTGAATACTCACGGTAAGAGGTTACCCAAAATCCCTCAAACACACCAATACGCTTGGAACTTACTTAATTTCGACTGAATCATCCGCGCTGTTGATAATGCCTGCAATTGAAACAGTTATGGTTATAATTTTCGGATGCTTCCAAATAAGAGAGTTCATACTTTGATTGGCTTGTCCCTGATCCTGAAAGTTAAGGAAAGTAACGTTCGATTCATCGTCCATGTACCAACTTCCTTTCCAACCTCTCACTCCGATCCAATAATGAGAAAATTCTGGCATATTGTTGCGTACGAGTTCTGAAATGATGTCACTCGAAAAATATATTGAAACAATGCAGGAGTAAAATGAATAGGTGTCGGCTGAGGTACTGCATGGTATAGATGTCATGTGAGCATACTTATAGGGACACCGGAGTTTGGACCTGTGCTGGGAAAATTAATAACGTTTTTGTATAAGATGTAAATGATTTTCAAAGATAAATTATTAGTTCCGGTAGTGCTCGCAAAAAATCATGCATACCCAAAATCTTGTTGTTTTGTTCTCGTTCTCTGACTGGCACCAAATAGCCACACCATGCAGTGCAAATCTTTTGCGCATACTTTCGTTGTGTCATCTCGGAAACAAATAAATACTCGAAACTTCCATTGGTCCATGTCGGTCGCATTGCTGGTATTTTCAATTCGACAAGCGGGCGTAGTTTTTTTTTGAACCAAACTAATGCTTTGCTTCCATTAACGCAATCGTACGAAGGAAATGGTCCAGTTGTGGATGTAGCTAAAGAATATTGTGGTTTGGTTGTTTTGGGTCAAGAACTGACATGAGCAAGGGGGATGGGGGTTCAGATCCCAGGGGATGACAACACGTTGGAGGATAGGAAATTTTTTGATAGATATAAAACGTATTTGCCACGTAATGGGGAATTCTCTTTGATTTTGGTGACGTTTCTTTGAAAAAAGCTCGCCTGACGAGACCCGCGGATGTAAGAGGGATATCAAAATTATTGGTACCAAATCCCTCTTCCCCTCTGACCTTGCCAATGACTGGCAAGGAAACCAGTTAAATAAAAGTTCAAGATGACCTGAAGAGCGTGAGCTGGGATAACCTGCTTTTCATAGTGCGAAGGAAGTTTTGGAATCAAAAATTACGTTCAGTGAGTCTAAATCATAACTGTCAGAGAGGTTCCGCCATATGTTCCCAAGAAGTGGGAGGGTTTGAGTTTCCCCTTTCCTAAAAAGGTCTCTTTCGGGCCGGCATTCCGATCCCCCCTCTCAGAATTCGGAAAAAAATTTACGATTCACCTTGTCGAGAACCCGAGTACACCAATGGGTCCAGCTCAGGTTCAAGGCCTGCCTTGCTGCCGACAGGACCCGCTGGAACAGAGGACTGTTATTGTTGGGTTATTGATGAAATCGAAGGATAGCCTCAACTCTCGAGCTTGGATATTACCATAGGTGTAAGTGGCGACACCCCAGTTAGCCCCATCCCCCTGGCCCTGGCCCAGGGTGTAATTTGCCACCCTTACCCCCAGAAGTGTGTTCGGGTCGAAAATTAGGGGGGGTAACATGCCATACCCTTAAATTTGCATAAAATTTGCATAAATTACGGTTTTTCCGTCCGAAAATACCGTAATTTTGTGCAAATTTATGCAAATTTTTTGGGCCGCCTTCGGTGGGCGAGGGGGGGGTTAACAAAATTTCGCCCATTTTGCCCA
>JAQGCX010000318.1:0-18541 GCA_034700205.1 Plectus parietinus
GATGTTTGTTTTGGGCGGAAATATCGTCATTCAACGCACCGCTCTTCGGTAGAAAAAATGAACACGGCTAGTGGATCGGTGAATCAGTGACAAATATTTCGAAATTTTGAAAGTCATGCAATCACATGTGTTCTTCTGGGGCTACTGTAGGTGGGCTATCTTTTTGCGAGATTTGAAAAAAATGAGTGACGTTTTTGCTGGAATTGCAAATAAACTCAACACAAAAAAGAATAAACCTAAAAATGGACAAGCACAGGATAAAGTGGACTTTTCCGCAAAAAATTTCTCTAGCAAAAAACTGTTGCGTCTCACCATCGCCTGGCTGGTCACCATATCCACAGATTTCATTAGAAATATGCTAATGCAAGAGCGAACCGCAACTGGATCTCATATGATTATATTTCCACTTGCGCAATGACAACAGCAAAACAAAACTTACCAGATGAGACGAAGCGAGGTTGGGTTTGAAGTTCTGAACAGCGCGACCAAAGTGACCACTAGCTCTGAGCGATTCTATCTTCGTGAAGAACGAAGCATATGGGCGACGCACATGTTCGCACCGGACGACGGAGAACACTTCAACAGCGACATTCGCGAAACTGAGGACCAACAGGATGAAGCAGCACAGGCGGAACTTGTCGCACGTCTTGAACTTCTTCTTGAACAGGCTGCAGTAGAGCTTAATCAGACGTTTCACCTCGTGGGGCGGCGTCATTGTTCGATCGGCACTTGAGGTTGGAAGAGAAAGATCTTGTGGAGTGACAGTGTAAGGCTCGTATGCCCAAATAACGTTAGCGCGTGACAACCGTACTGGCGACTGAATGAGATCACGTGTCATGGCGTCGAGCCAAGGCGAGTGTCCGAGTGAATCAGGGCACGTTTTACCGCCGCAGCAATGGGAAATAACCACAGAACCTGCAAGATTCTTCTTTGGCGAATGGGGCGAGAACCGGGAAAAGAAGATATAGATGAAGAGATTTTTGTGCGCATGTGGGAGATAACAACAAACATTCGCGATTTTTCCTTCTTCTTGAATTGGTGCGATATAGTTGACCCCGTTTGAAGTTTGCACTGATCACAATCTGACTCATAACACTGCCCACCAGGTGCCCAGAAAGTTCTACCAGTTTAAACTACACTGCGAAAATCACAAGACAAGCTGATGTGAATATTTACTTAAGTTTGTCCAGACATGGGCATTGATACTTTGTTGGGGGTATATAAGCGGTAAAACTTCAAATCGGCCAAGACCCCATCCTCACCAGAGTGAAGCCAAAAATTTTTTCGGGCACTACAGGGCGAATAATGATTATGGCTGGAAGTAGCAACCAGTTGGACCCATGCTCTTGTCTGGCTTTGACAAAATTTCAAAATCATGAACTAAAGTTCCCTTCTTGTCTGTTGCTCTTGCAGATAGTGACTTTCTGTTTTCTCAACAACTGTTTTACATACATATGTCCCCCTCACTTTTCATCACGAAATTATGAAACAGGATTTTGCAGTGCAAATCTAATCAAATGACGAAAGTCGAGATGAATTGTACAGCTGCACGTACCGTTAACATTCGCTTTATTATTTTTACGGTTGAATTTGATGTGTTTAACTTCATGTATTTTGAGCATTAAAATAATACATCATAAGTCATTCTGTTGGTGAAAAGAAGCTTTATAGATCGATGGTATTCAGTGATATTATTCGGCAAGGATGGGTTAATCAACTGGTTTAATTTTCAAGCGCACTTCCGCATGATGGGCCGTGTTCATCGTTGCTTCGATCTTGATCTCTCCGTCGTTTATCTCCAGTGTACGAACCTGAAAGATATTTCTCATGGTCGCTCAGTACAAGAATTTTACGTATGTAAATCTCTCATGGGTAGTGTGACTTTTCAATGCAAAAGGTTCAAATTCCATTTCTGAAGCATAGTATGTTTCAGCCTGCTGCATTTCTGATTGTAAAGACCGGGTCTCTCGCTACGAATGTTACAGTGGAAATCAGCATTTCCCGTAATTTAGCATTTCCCGTAATCCTCCCCACGTCGCCCCTGCGGGGAGCATTCGTCCTCCCTTCGCGCCCTCCCTTTGTGTCCATGATGATACAGTAAATTGATCTCAACTGTGCAGCGATGTACGCCGCGCGCCTCCCGCGCACTTTAGGCTTAGGGAGAACCAAAAGTGTTTCTGGCACATTCGGTTCGTATGGTCACTTGGGAGCATCGCAGTCCTTGATACAGTAGTTCAGGAACGCATGTTGGGGGATACATTGAGTTATGCCGTTACGTACATACACGCAAGCAAGATAACACTGTTCTTTAAATTATATAGAACTTTGACATATAATATTTTAAGAAAATTTCAACGCACCGTTGAGTAATACTCATCTTTGTCGGACGTTCTAAACGAGGTGTTTCGCTTGCTCTTGTAGAGGTCAGTGTACCAGGTGGGGTTGTGCTGGACATCTTTAGAGATGGCGATTGCCAGACAGTTGGAGTAATGGTTGAAGTTGTACGGAGCGCCCCACATGACCACAATTCGGCGATCTTTCCACAACCACGAAACGACTCCGTACGATCCCGTGACTGTGTTGCCTGTTTTGCGTCCAGCCTACAAGAAAATCGCTTTGCATTTTCGAATATAAAGTAGCGGCAAAAAGTAATGCACCAAGGTATTCATTTTTATAAATTGGGCTATAACTTTTTTAGAATTAGAGTTGGAGACTAGGTGTAAAGAATAAAATGAGTTGTTTGGGTTAGGGAATCAGAATCAATCAAGAAACTGGAATTTTATTTCAGAAAATTGGTGCTGCAACGATATTTTTGTGTACAGTCCAATTTAGGTGCGGCAAAAAGTGATGCACCAAAATTTCTTCCGTGTTTTTTTTCTTTCGTTTTCTTCTTTTGTATCTTTTATTGCAGTTTTATTATCATATTAGCTGATTATAAGCATGGTTGGCCGCAAGTACCTCGTTTCGGAGATAAGCAGTTGATTACAGAGGTGTCCCATTTTGTTTTCGCTTAATATCTCGTCAACCGATCAACCGAATTGCACGAAATTTTAACTGAAGATACATCTATAGGTTCTAAAAGATGAGAAAAAATTCAGAAAGATTGGTTTTTCTTAACTATCTTACCAACCTTTTACGTAAAGAGATGCGAATTTTCTGGTTTTTCGCGAAGGTGTAACCAATTTCGAATGCTTGTAACTTTTTCAGATTAGCAACAATTTCAACAAAATTTTAGCACAAGTTAGAGTAAAACAATGAGTTTTATTGTACCAATTTTCACTGAGCTTTGATATATCAGTCACTTGTTATGCAACTCTAATTCTAAAAAAATTATAGCCCATTTTATAAAAATGAATACTTTGGTCCATTACTTTTCGCCGCTACTGTACGGTGCTGTCATTTACAGCAGGCGAATAATTACAGTGCAGAACACGACGAGTGGCTCTTCGGCGCGATTCGGCGCGCTTCGGCGCGCCGAATCCGCCGACGGTCAAAAGATAGGCGATTCCTACAGGGCTGTTTAATTTTCAGAATGATTCGGCTGCCGATTGCCGAAAGACACAGAAAGACCTCACGCGATATCACATCTCCCATTCCCAACCAAATTGGCCAACATCTTAAAAGAAACTGTGAAGTCCCACCATTGCCTCTCTTTTGAACGGTGCGATGCTGGTGGGCGGTGTTGTGATCACTCCTGCCGTCACCGTTGTCACCGGTTTTTCCATCTCGATGTTCGTCCAGTTCTCGATTTCGATCGCCACTGTGACGCCATAGGAATTCTCGGCGATCGCTGACAAATTCGTTCCTGAAGAAGGGATATCCTCGCTCTGCCATACAAACTGTTATGAACTTGATTTCCTGGGAAGGTTAAATGCTATTTTCTGATCTCAAATTGCCAAGCCGACGCAAGAACGCGAGGAACACCTCCCCCCAAACACTTGAGGACTTCCGACCAAAATCAGTTAAGGGTATATCATTTTTCGCCAACCTAGTGGCAAAAAGGGCTTACCACTGAACAGAATGAGATCTCGACCGATCAGATATTAGTTTGTGTCCATGTCTGCTTTGGCGTGATCACTCAATCACTCAATTGAAGGATTGACAATGCAACTACAAGGCGGTGAAAGGGTACGAAGTTTGCATCGTAATACCAAGTAAATTTAAAAATTTAGAGAAAACATAAGCACCGATTTCGGCACTCCCAGGTTGGTAACATGGCAGATATCGACATGCAAGACTGTTTTCATCCGGCATGCAAGAAAAAATGTCTACCTTTACAGTATTCCCTACCTCCTGCCAAAGTTGAACCGGCAGTGATGACGCTGTTTGAATTTGACGAAGCCGATAGCATTTTGTCCGAGAAGGACATTGCGGAAATAAGAAGGATTGCAGGAACACGCCCAAGGGCGTCGGCCTGGGGCGAAGAAGAATAGCGAATGGTAGTGACTAAAGGCGACTAAGACGTGCAGACAGCCGTCTTAGGCAAACAAACTCCAAAGCGGACGAGCTGACGTGGCCTAAACACGCGACGCGAGAAAGAAACAAGCGTCCACCAGGTGTTCGACTGGCACACGGCTAAAGTACACATTTTACTGCCCTGCCCTTACTCGGTCTTGCGCTTCATGTACGATTTCCGGTATGGGACATTACTTTAACGGGCTGCTTTGTGGGTCTGCACACCAAAAATACGTATGATGTACTGTGACAGGACTGTGGCAGTACTGTGGCAAAGTAATGTTTTTTCGAAAGAAATCTGTGAAATAGAACAAGAAGTTTGCATTGTGGCAAGAAGTACTGGCAAACGGTACTGGGGCAGCAACAAATTGCAGTCAGGCACTGGATAAGGGCGGCTTTTTATGTTCCTGTAAAAAATTGTGCGACTTCAAAGACCATCTGAAGTAGGCTCGAGGCAGGGAACTAATAATCCAAGCATATACGCCCACGAATCGAGATTGCTAATCATTATTAGGCACCAAAATAGATACTCTAAGACTTTGTGCGTCATTGTCACTTTGACCAATCGAGGATGGCCGTTTTCAATTTTGTCAATGCGCTGCGTGCGCTAATGATCTGAATTGTGTAAGTAGCGACCGCAATATGAATCATCTTAAGACGGCACCTCGTCAAACGCAGTCAGAATTTCAATGTCCACCTCAAATGATTCAGTCAAATTCTTTGGTACACCAAAAATAATAATCTTTTGGAACCACCGTTCTTCGTCAACAACATTTTTTCGGTCAACAATATACAAAATGTACTTGATGATGGTGGTGATGTAATGTCGTTGACTGATAGTGTATTTGGAGTGATAACCTCAAGTTAAGCTGTTGACGAATTTTCGACAATTTTTGGTTAGGATCATTTTGTACTAGTCATTTCGCAGGTACTATGTTCAATCCAGTTCGCAACACTGGCTGACAAGGTGAACGAATTTCCGGCATTTTTCCCATTTATATCACGATATTTTGCTTTGACAGCTCGAGAGCAAACAGAGAAATTTTTCGCTTTTTCCCATCGTAAATGTGTTTCAGACAAGTATTATTTTGAAAATAATTCGAGCTGACTGGTACAGGCGCGAGGGGACGGATGAAGGAAACAAAGAAAAACAGAATTATTTCTTCTTTCATTTTTTGTGCTACATGCGCGCATGCATGCAACTGAAGCAAATTTGTTTATCGGAAGTGAGTTTTGATCGCATTGAGGTCAGGTTTCAAGATATTAATGGAATCGAGTCTATTTATTTAGTTGGACTTTTTCGATTTTTCCGGTCTAAGACCTGGACGTTTTGCTTTCAAACAGAATCAATTCCAGTGTTACACACAGGGAATAGAAAACGCAGCAAAAATAATCAGAGCCTTAGGGCGCAGATTTCAGAACCCATTGAATATGAATACGAGTTATACTCATGTGAGTGCTCGCAAAAGGTCGGTCGTTTGTTGTTCAAATCGTTCCTCGTACGTAGCCAAGATCATGAACGGGCGGGCTGGTTGCAGGTGAGGAAATAGTCAAATCGTGAGCGATCATTGATCAGTTACAGACCTGTCCCAGTTTTTTTTGAAAAGCAAGAACCAAATACTTTAGTCAACAGGCGTGCTGCGTTGAATTCCGCTGATGCGCGATTTGAGCCACCTGCTTTCTTTAATGATTCCCAATCTTTTCACACCAGGTCGTTCAGTTTTTCTGATCAACCAGCAGGTCTCCAACTTAATGCGTAAGAAGAATTTTGCACTTAAATCAACAATAAAGATGACTGTTGTACCGCATTCACACCACGATGTCCGAGCTTTGACGCGTTCGTCATAAAGCTTTTTTGAATTCTTCAAATTTTTTAGTCAATACCGGACTCAAAGAAACAGGTATACATATACGTAGTTGTCCGTTCTTTGAATGAGTCCCGAAATGCCAAGAATTGATTTTTGCAGAAGTGATGTCAGTAGCAGCACTGTTGTAGTATAATCTATCCATCTGCCTATGTGTGCTGTGCTTTGACTATTTATTTGTACTTGTGCTGGTAATGAAAGTACTACGGTAAGTTACTAACCAGTACGAACTTGTCGTATTATGGGGTATTTAGAAGAAATTGCTCTCTTTAATGTTAGATTTAGCGCGCGAATCTTGCGGAGCTAAATATCATTTGAAGAAGACGTGTTTGTAAGAACTCATTATTTTCCCATCCCTATCTGCAACCGGTATACGTACAATATACCGTATTTTAAGAAATAGTGACCCACATAGAAATAGTAACCCATGGGTTACAAATTTATGTGCTGAGAAAGGTGAAATTGTCCTAAAGTCCGGTAGAAAATGCATTCAGCACATGCATAACATGCGCTTTATTGTTATTTCAGCACATGCATAACATATTGTTATTTCATTTTGCTAGTGACATACAGCCAAAGATGTGCATAATTTGCGAGAATTGATCCAAAAATGTTCATTTTGCTCGAATTTGTGATACTGATATTTGATCACAAACAGGCTAAAATAATAACAATCCACGCAGAAATAGTAACCCAGTGTCTGGGAGAGTTGAAATAATGGTAACTCTGGATTCTTAAAATACGTTATGTGATAAAGTGTTTAAAAATTTTGAAATCACGAGCATGCTTCCGTTGCGACTGAATGTGCTCGTAGTTGCAACATTGAGTATTGTTTGTTTCTTATTTTTAAAATTTCAATGCATTAAGCAAAATATTGAAAGCGTTATTTTTCAGTTTTTTCTGGGGAACTTTCAAGACAGTCGACTGAATTTCCGGTTCGACATGACCATCACGTATACTTTGGATGTCTCTTCTGGCAGATTTACGAACTACATCCGATTGTTATTGCGATGGCACGGAAGCGTTTGGAAAAATGTTTACAAGGAATTGTTCATCTGGGTTGTCCTTTACGCCATACTCAGCATCTCATATCGAAATTTTCTCACCGCCAAACAGAAAATGTATCGTTTACTCAAACTGGTTTAAATAATAGTGGCATAGGGTCTAGAGGGTTTGAAATAATAGTGGCACAGTGCCACTATTTCCGAAAATATGGTATGGGTACATTTTCTAAATTTTCAGAGTTTTCGAAGATTTGGTCGCATTCAGCTATCACCATGCGAATTTTATTCCTTTGAATTTCATTCTGGGATTTTTCGTCACTTTGGTCGTTCAACGATGGTGGGAAATGTTCAATCATTTCGGCTGGATCGACAAGTCAGTGAACGATTGTTCATTCAGGAAAGTGTAATATACGTTGTGTATTACTGTGGATGATGAAGGGGGTGGGGCCCCACGCCAAACTCTTCAGGTGTCTTGGGACAAGCGACCAATCCCTGGCGTTGTTCGATCGATCGTCAAGCGAGGGTCCTCCTGGCCATCCAAGCAACGAATATTGTACGATTATCGATTATTGTACGATTATAAAATAGTGATAACCGTATTTATTCTAATATTAGGACAGTCTCCAATATAGGGAAAGGGTAGCGAGGAATCGAAATACATAAGAACATGTCCTTATATTAGAATAAATACGGTATCTATAATCCTCAAATAGTGATTGTCAGATTCTTTCTTATAGTGTCGCGCTGTACATTGGAACATACATCGAAGGGAAGGATGAGCACATTCGGATGATCCGTCGAAATATCATTCGTTACGTGGCGCTTGTCCAGGCGATGGTCTTTCGCGACATCAGTCCCATCGTTCGCCGTCGCTTTCCTTCGGATCAAGCGTTCGTCGTTGCAGGTTGGTCCATTCCAAAAATTGTGTTCACATACCGTATTTTCGGAAATAGCAGTACTGTACTGCTATTTGTTTCAAATCCTTCAGACTCTGTACTGCTATTTCTGCGTGTACTGGTTATTATTTCAACCTATTCATGAGAAAAAATTGCTCCCCTAAACAGGAAAGTTGCAAATTTTCGGCAGAATTTTAAACAATTTATCCATAAATCAGTTTTTTTCGATCTTGTAATCCCTAGCAAGGCTGTTATTTAGTCTCCCATACTCATTTTTTGTACTTGATGCGCGTATTTTACTTGAAATAATAACCTTACCGTACACACTGCTATTTCTGCTATTCGTACTGTTATTTCCAAAAATACGGTATATGATTCATTAATGACTCGCATAAATTTGTATCAGGTTTCTTGACCGAGCCGGAAAGAAAAGCAATGGAATCTGTTATTTCACCGCATGGAAAATACTGGCTTCCGATTCACTGGTCCTTTCAATTGATTCGAAAAGCGCGACTGTCAGGAAACGTCCCCAGCGATCGAGCGATGGAATTAATTCAGGATGTGTGACATTTTTTTACCTTTTCGAATGAATTTTTTTGTCTCGAACTGAGAAGATATTCTGGATAGAAAAATATGTACTGCATGAGATAAACCGATTGCAGCGCCTACGAGAATTCCGTAGCGGTTTGGCAAAACTGCGCGGGATGCACTGGGTGCCCGTGCCACTGGCCTACACTCAAGTCGTGTTTCTGGCTGTTCGCAGCTATTTGGCCTTGACACTACTCGGTCGTCAATATATTCACGGCGGCCGTCATAAAGACGTCACAGGACAGGTCAACTTATTTTTCGAACAAAATTGTATTATTTTTTTAACAATTAACTAACTAACTAACTAACATACTGAAATGGGCGAAAGGTTACGGTATTTTTCTTTTCAATTCAACACAGGCGACAATGAAGCAAACTGTATTGTGGAATTCCACCGACGGAAGCGAAACTTTTGTTGATTCTTTTTTATGTGTTGAAACGTTGTAAGCGTCGACATTATTAAAATGGTACTGCGTGTTCTAAGGAGCATTTCAGATTGATATCTATGTTCCTGTTGTGAGTATTCTGCAATTTATTTTCTATCTCGGTTGGATGAAGGTGGCAGAAGCGCTCCTCAACCCTTTCGGAGACGATGACGACGACTTTGAGTGCAATTGGTTTATCGACAGAAACTTACAGGTACTGTCGCCGTGATTCTGACTGTACGATTGCTTGCTTGCTTCGTCCGTCCCTGTTCTGTTCGTCCTCGATGCATGCATGTGCTCGATGGATGGGGCTACATTTCGTTTGTTCAGCAAAATCGCAGCAGTACTAAAATTGAATTTGTTTTTACTTAAATTTACATACCTTGGTTGTTTGAAAGCAAAGGAAAGACATGCATTTACCGTATTTTCAGAAATACTAGTACAGGGTGCAGACGTTTTGAAACAAAAGCAGTACATGTACTGCTATTTGCTTTTCACGTTATACATGATTGGGTCATTGCTTGAGGTAAAATACATACACAACAAGTACACAATGAGAACTGGAGACTAAATAACAGCCTTACTTGAGATTAAAAGCTCGAAAACATACCGATTTATGGACAATTTATTTTAAAATCTGCCCAAAATTTGCGACAAATGTGCTCATGGAGAGGTTGAAATAATAGCAGTACACGCAGAAATAGCCGTACAGTGTCTGGACGGTTTGAAACAATAGCAGTACAGTACCGCTATTTCCGAAAATACGATAGTAGCGTTCAGAATATACAGTACTGTTTAGTTTAGCGGTATGGAACTGCATCCGAAATGTAATCCTATTTTCAGATGGGATTTTCGGTAGTGGACGATGCGATCGGGAAAGAGCCGCCATTGGGTAAAGATATCTTCTGGAATGACGTCAATCCCGTGCCCCTTTATGCCAATGGCACCGAAAACCTGCCGATTTGTGAACAAAACGCCACAAAAACCGAGCGAATGGCAATGAATTTGCTTCATGTCTTTGCTTCGTGGTTTAGCCGTTGCTGGCGAACGAACAAAGTGGCGGACAATGAGAATCAGCAGCAGGAACCTATCAACACGATACCTGACTCATCCGACCAAGAAATGTTCAGGGAAGAGCGCAAATTGAGTCTGGCACAGAAGTTCGCAGCGTTTTCTTTGACAGGTTTGTTTGCGTTTTCGACATAGGTACATACAGGCATGCAGTAGATTGACATTCTCAGGCTTGCATTCATTTTTTCTGAGTGATTTGTATTCATGCATGGCCGTATTCTCAGAATAACCATAATCAATTTCGTATCTGTCCGGTTGCTTGTGTGATTCCGTTTTGCAAAATTTAATTTTTGCAATCTGTTGCTATAGTTGCCCTAATTTTAAGAAATATTCAATCGCTCCTTGGCTAAACACTTTGCGTGTTAAGGTTTATTTATATCAATAATTCAATCATACAGTAATTTACATCAGAATGAACGCTTCTAAAGTTTTTAGGTCAGAAAAAATCCTATTGGCCTTCTCCAAGACGCAGTCTGCCTAACATAACATCAATATTGAACACCATTCCGTCGGGCATTCAACAACACAGACTTCCTCCGGTCGAACCGAGAAATAACAGTACCATTATTGAAATTGATGACGAGGGATATATTTAATCCGAATTTAAATATGATGTACTGTTTTAACAAAAACGTTACACATTGATAACATTTTGTTGTGCTTTACAACAGTGCATACCCAGAGCGACCACCGTTTCAAATTGAGTTGTTGAAATTGAATGTGGACGTATGAATTCTTGTCAAAGAGAAGTTTAAATAATTGGACTTCGACGAGCAACGTTTTGGATGATGCAAACTCATACTTGTAGCTGTCACACACGATGATTATTTCCATGAACATTGAACAAAGAATGTGATCTTTACCATTTTGCGAAATTGCAACTGATCAATATACCACCACCGACTGCAAGCACAACCCACACAGCAGCAATAAATATTGCACGACAAACGATCACGTAACAAAACTATATAGTACAACGATAATTATGGAGAGAATCACAATTTACCAATATTCGAACCTTCACTGAAATTAGTGTTCATCAGAACCGCGACAAAAGAACCATCCACGATCAATAAGGTATTGTCAACGTTGACAGTTATACGGAACCTGAATATGGTTGAACCTGAGTATAGTTCAAATATTGCGATCATTATGAATCTGGTGCTATTGCTAGCCTTCCGTATTTTCGAACATGTCCCATATTGAAAATATACAACTGGCTCAACTTTTTCTTGTTTTTGGTCATAGACGCTCTGGCCTAACCTCTCTATTCATTATTTTCTGCAGCACATGGGCTTGAGGCAATTTTTGTTCGTAATAAATATTTAGTCAACACGGCGATCGCTCACATAGGGCGCCATTTGCGCGAATAACTGATAGAAATAATTGCATAAGCAAACAATTTGCGTTATTTTCGTGCTCTAATGTATTTAAACATGTTTGATGTGGATTGGTCTGTATGCGGTTTCGAAACCGTTGAGGAACGGGATATTCTCCGGTTTCATGCCATCGTAATCATGGCTCCAGTAGGTTGATTCTATCAGAGTTGACTCTGGATCGGGATGCTGAGCAACTTTTTAGTTGTTCTACATTTTCATTTTACATATAACATTTACGGCCGTACATTTTCGAAGGAACGTATTCTGGTTATTTCCTTACCAATGTTGACTTTGCCGGAAAGATTCAATTTGTTTCGAGTTTCGCCAACATTTTCAAACGCTGTAGTGGTGTAACTTCTGATTGCAAAAATCACGAAGTCCGTGTGATGAACGAATGTCTGACGGTCTGCGCCAGCTTGTTGCTTAGGCCAGAAAAATAAAATAGTCCATTAACTCAACCGAAGTAAAATAGTCCCAGTCGGTATTAAGAAGCTCGAGCGATAGAGGTTTCGTAAAAATATTTTGCGTTTCGTGCCGTCGTTCCGCCCATCTTATCATACGACAACAATATTTCTTACTTGCTGTCATTTTAGAAACAACTTCGTACAATGCTTCGCGTTTTCTTGAAAATGTTTTGCGTCTATTTGCTGGTTGCCATTGGCTTCGTCAAATATTTCAGACCGCATACTTCACTTCCCAGTCGAGGAGCCCTGGAAAGCGAAGATCGACGAATGCGCACGTATGTTTCGACAACGCGAATCTTTTGACTATTGCCTTGAGCAGGCCGGATCATAGTGGTTGGGGGCCCCTGGGCTGAAAAATAAGAGGACCCTCTTGCGACGCGAAGCGCACATGCTATCTTGGCTGGGGGTCAGAGGGCGCGTTCAAGCGCTCCGGCCCCGCCGGAGGCGAAAATTTTAAGGTATTGGATGCTCTGTCACAAAAAAATGGCGTCAGAAATTTCATTTGGACCCTTTTGGACTGCTTGGGAGGTCCCTGGGCTTCAGCCTCAATAGCCAGGTCCCGATTTAGGGCATGGGGGACCCCCTAGGTAGTAGAAAACCGGGGGGGCATGTGGCCCATGTATAATCCGGTCCTGTCAATTGCCCTCATTATAATCCGGTACTGGCCTTGAGATTCTTTTATTCAAACAAGAGAGTAAAAGGTCGAGAATATAAGCCAAAAGTGAAATTTAAAATAGTGAGAAAGAGTTTATGTGTCAAAGTTCGAAACAATCGGAAACCTGACGTGACGTAATTTATGAAGTTTTGTCTAGCATGTGTTGTGTGAGCGAATGCATTGCACTTCTGATTAATCCGGTCTTGATTAATCAAATTTTCAGAATTGATTATCTCACAAATATCACTGCAAATCTGCCAAAATCTCCAAACGACATGCCTTCACCGGTTACCCTCTTCCGATCGATCGATTCGCTGATTTGCTTGATCACCAAGAACGGAAATTCCGTACTCAGATACGCCAGTTGTCTTCTCAGTATCGCTGAAAAAGGGAACAGAACGGCGTTCGATTTATTCAATTTACAAGAGACACATCGCGGCGCATTTACTGAGCATTGCAATCTTCTTCTGCTCACTGCCACATGGGACTTCACCAAAGTCTACGAAAAAATCGCGTTCATTCGTGATCCGCTGGACCGTTTTATTTCTGGTTATTTGTTCGTTTGCAAAAGGTTCTGTTTTCTCTTCACATTGAAGTTTGCGGTATTCAATTTTACCAGTAATAAGATCACTTTCGTAATTTCCTAGGTTCCCTCCCTCTTCTAAGTCCAAATAGGTGCTTTTGCTGACTTTATGCTATTTTCTAACAGTTAAATTTATTCATCAGAACAAGATCACTTAGAAAAACTTGTTATTATTTGTTGAAAAATGATGGAATTTTTGAGTTGACTTAGTTTTCCAAATACATAATATTATACATTGCTTCATTTTCAATGAAGGGGTCTATGCCATATTATGATCATCAATTGTGTTTCGGTCATGTATTCGTCAAGAATATTGGCCGAAACTGATTTGGAACATATTCAGGGATCGAGCTTGTTTCGACTGTGGCAATGATTTTCCATGTTTCTTGACGACTCTCTATCACTGTTGGACAACTCAGAGACGCTATTCAGCAATTTGCGATTACCATTATACTTCCCCGCAGTTGGATTCAAATTCGAATCATCACAACACAAGTTCATATTTGTATTGGCATGTGATGCCACAAGCTGCTTTTTGTCATTTATGGAAACAACATGGACAATACAAACTGATAAAGTATTCACAAGAAAATATCAAAAAGTTCTTGATGAATGCAGCACGACCGGTTCTTGACGAAATTCGGTTGGCAAATTTTGAAAAACGATTGGATCGGAAAACTGAACATTCGGCAATTCCAGTAGACGTGGAAACATTGAAAAAAGTGATCGTATCAAATAAAAATCTGACAAACATGTTTGCGCAGCTTTTCTTCATTGATTACAAGACATTTTCAATCGAAATTCCGAAATTTATTACGGACTTGGAGTTGTACCACAGTTGAAGCGAGTTTTTCAATTATATACCATATATGGTCTGAAAAGTTTGTCTTCAACGCGGTGTTTTTAATAATGCTAATTTAATGAGCTCAAGTGTTGTACAAAATAAATATGTGAACATGGAACAATAATGAATATATTTTTCTCTGATTCTTGTTCAATGAATGGTTTTCTAGATGCTGCTGACAGTTGTGATAACATTTGTTGCTGATTTGGAAACACTAACAAACTTACGTTTCATTTGCAACTTGGCTGTAGATATGATATCCGTTACCGGCACTTCTGTGATTCGAGGCAGAAAGAAAAGGTGCGACACTATCCGAATGCCGATTCCGTTCATATTCCTTTTCCTGGTGATTTTTGCTTGTCTCATGTCGGTTCCATATTTGAAGAACTAAAGCAGTTCTTCACAGTTGCAATAATTCCTAATTCTTTTTCAGAGGCGGCTGAAACCTATCGACAAAAAATTTCAACAGGTTGCCTAAAACTGATAAGAGGTAATCTTGATGAAATTGCCGTGATCGGTTGGATTGAATAAGAATGATGTTGATAGTTTGTCAGTGTTCATTTGCTGGTACAGAGTGATGCATTTATGAAACATGATCCGCGCACATGTGGATCTCTTGTGCACAAAAATAAAAATATTGAAAGCATTACAAGCATGGCTATTGATTTAGCGATAGCTACTGTACAAGCAAGAAAAATGGAATACGTAAATCAGTAGGGTGGAACGTAAACAGGATGGTTGATCGATTCATCAAAGGTCGGCGGCGGATCTTTGACGTTAGCATCGTTGGTGGCCGTCGGTCCCGGGCGATGTTCGCTGGCGACGACTTCAGTTGGCTGCTGTTGTTGCTCACCCTTGTTGTTCCACTTGCGCATGACCATGCTGGCGTCGTAGCTGTAGATGAGGCCGAGCACGAGACACGTGAACAGCGTGCTCAATCCATAACCGTAGCCCCTGGTGCAGATCGACCAGATCACTCCTCCGATGATGAACATCGCCCCGTTCACCGACACCAACATCAGTTCCTCAAATAGAGATCATCACTTTCTTTAACATCTTTGCAGACTCCGCTGTCGGCTCGGACTCGTGTATGTTGGGTACGTACAATCCTGACTGGAAACTGTGGCTAAAATGCGCGCCCTACCCGTAGAAAACTAGCGCCCCTTCGCGCCCTCGGAGAGGCGCGCCTTATCTGGGTCAGCGCCTATCAAATGACCAGGGGCGCGGAGGGCGCGCCCGGGCGCCTTTTTAGCCACAGTTTCCAATCGGGACTGTACACTGGCCAAGTAGTGCCGCACATTGGTCAACACAGAACCTTGCTGCCCCATCGGTTGAACTTGTTCACTGAATCTTTCTGAATATCAGAACTGCCTTCCGCAATTGTCGCGCAACTACGTCGCAATGTCATCGAAAGAAGTGGAGCGGATTCTTCATGGCGCCTATTTCGGCGTGGTGAAACAACTTCAGGGCCAGGGTGATAAAAACATCAGTCAGGGTTGTTTGTCACATAATAGTTACCACATTATTACATACAGTTGCGGGAATACTGCATCTGTCAATGACAAGGTGGTAATAATGATAAAACAACTGAACGGGGTTGGAGTAAAGCGGTTGTGATGAACGGAATGAACTTGGCCAATTGAATGCGATAATAGTTCAAGTAAAAATATGTCTTTATCAAATAAACTTGCTCACCACGAAAAGTGAGCCAGTCGTTTCCTCTTGATTGTCCGATTGGCGGGCGATCTTATTGACCAGGAAACAAATTCCAACCGCAGCTGCGGTGTAGGCAGGAGGAGCCATTACAGCTGCATTGTATCTCCAATTGGTCGAAATCACGAGGCAAAGCAACAGAGCCATCCCCTGTAACAGTGGACCTTCGTATCTGCTGAACTTGATGCATCAACAACGGAACATACAAGCAAGAAGCATCGCCTCAGAAAGAAATCAAATGTGTGACAATCTTTAATTTAATACTATTGATTGCGCGCATAGTTTGATTTATTGAGTACCACTTTACTAATCAATAATTCAAAATTTATGCAATTTCATTAAAAAAATTGTTGACATCTACAGCGTGCATTCCCATCATGAATTCGCTATGATGCGCTGCCGCAAAAATTATTATTCATAAATAAATTGAACTATATTTTGCGGCAGCGTTAATCCGGCACAATAAATTCTTGGATGTCAACTGACAAAAGGGACTTTCCTTTGAAACTGGAACACTTACAATTTCGATGACTTTGAGCCAACCAGAGCTGGTCTTCAAGTAGCCGAGATTCAGTTGATTGCGTCTATTTTCAGGCATCATGTGATTACGAGCGTTCGCCAAAGCTCCCGAAACGCCAGTCGACATGGTTTTGTCTTAAACACTTTTAGTTTCCACTGCATGTGGTTCTGAAAGTGACAGAGCGAATTGTGGTTCTGTTGAAGAAAACTGACGAGATTTGTGGCTATGTGGAGGACACAGCAGCAGATGGCAGCTGCAAACAGCTGTCATGGAAACCGACTGGGTAATTAGCTCTATTGACAATATATAAATAAACTATGTGCAATTTGGTTTCTATAGTTTCTACACCTTGACCCTGATAATGCAATTCAATTACCGGTAATAGAAGTCAACTATGCAATGATGCATTTTATAGACAATCGCAAGGAGGCTCAAACAAATCCTCTACCTATCAACAAAGTAATTAATAAACAATGCACTATGTTTAATGATTATTGTTACCACGGTACGGGGTTTTCGCCGTACGGTACGGGGAACTCCGTACTCCCCGAACTGGCTCGCCGTGAAGAAAAAATTCTAAAAGCCGTTATTGTTAGTCTTTTCGCTTTCTGTGTGCACATTTTTAGTGTAAAGAGAGGATAAAACGTAACTAAACCTTACAGGAAGATGTAAAATGAGACAAAATGAGCAAAAAAATTATGATTTTTTCGAAAAATTTCCAAGTTTAACCGTATGGAGCGCTCTCCGTAGCTTGGTTCGGGATTCCCCGTACCGGCCCGCCCCGTAGGAAATAATTCCCCGTACTCCCCGTACCGTTCTCCCCAGACCATACGCCCCGTGATAACACTACTAATGACTACTTTAATCACACCGCAAGCACATTAAGCGACAGCTGACTTTCAGCAAGAAGCTTGAAAGAACCGTAAAAGTAATATGCAGTCCCATCCAATGATCGCGTTCCTGACGACAAAGCAGAGTTTCGCGATTCGAGAGCGATTTTTTTTCAAGCAATTACCAAAATATTATTCTATCACAGAAACAGCAGAAAACAGCTCAGTCGTTGCCTAGCTACAGCAGTTGTCTGACTGCTGATTTTCTGCCGCAGGTGGCGACGGTGCTGACGCTATATTGGACGAAGTCGATGGAATGCGAAAACAGCGAAGCATGGTGTTTGGGAAACCGGACACGAGCGCAATTTCCCATGTGCTGCTAAGCCGATGCGGTCGATAGAAACAGGCGACGGCCACGGCTGGGAATTATGTTGTCAATACGTCTCTGGCTGTCACTGTCGGCTTTATACAGGCAGAAAAAGGTCACAATGCAATTGAAACCGCTTCACTGCAGCATGCAGTAAGATATAGGACATTATTTTATTTTCGTAAGAGAATTATTTTCGGCATATTACTCCACCTTTGCTGTTTCTTGTCAGGCTATTCGAAATTTTGAACATTTCGTTTCACTTTTGTGCGAAACAAAATCACAGCCCTTCCTTCCAAAACATTTTTCAAGGAACCGTGCATCAATTCAAAACTTGACATAGCACGTAAACTGTGCCAAAACTCAACTGAACAATCAACATTCAAACTTCAACGTCAATGCCCAATCATCAACTTTAATGCAACGGGTATCAGCGATGGAATCATGGATCAGCGCACCGACTAACGCTCATATGGCAGGAGAAACTTGTTATGCTCAATGACATTTGTAGTTTTCTGCAGTGCACGACCGCGCTTTATAACATCATGCAGCATAATGCGTGGAAGGGATTTTCATTTGCGGTTTAAAATTTCATTGTCTGAAATTAAAGAGAAAAATAGGAAAATTCGACGGCAAAGTGATCATCGTCACAGGTGGGTTATTTTTCGAGATAAGACAATGGCGTACCCTCCTGCGCCCGTTTGCGCCCTCGGAGAGGAAAGTCTTCTCAAATGATCAGGAGCGCAGAGGCAGTGCCCGGACGCGTTATATAGTATACAGGATGGGGCAAAAGTCTCGCTAAAATTTTGAAGCCAAATAACTTTTCAGCGACAAATCCGTTTGAGCTGTGGTTTGCTGCATTCGATCAGGCATTCTCTAACT
>JAQGCX010000319.1:0-18537 GCA_034700205.1 Plectus parietinus
GGCACAACGCGTGCAAAACATACAGTTATTGATTAGTTTAATCCGGCCCTGCTAAGGACGCATGTGCTATTCTTAGTACTCAGTGTGTTTTCTTGACTCAACCGTCAATGAATCAGCATAGCAAAGTTCAAAATCAAAGTCCATATTAAGGTTATTATGCGATTAAATTTCATCTTTTGTTTTGTGATATCATCTCATATGAGCGCCTGATTTTTGATGACAATTCAATGCGAAAATAGCAGGTCAGAGAATATAACATGAGACATCCTTGATCACATCATCTGCACCTCCGCTCGAATTGACCAAATGCAGTACACAAGAACTTGTCAATAAAACTTTTTTATCCGATTGGCCGACCAAGAATACGATGGACACAAAGGACGGATCTTAATAATGGAGCGAGTTTGTCAACCAGTGGCAATTGAAACCACTCGTACGCGCCTGGCTGGGGGCGGAGGGTCGGTTCGTGATCGACTGAATCGCCGCGCTCGCACTTGTACGCACTGGTCTCAGGCGGAACAGACAGTGCAAGGATGTCAAGACGCCCGCAGGACGGACGGTTGGCGCGCGCACTGGACGGATGTTGTCGTGTGCAAGCGAATCAGGACACACCGCCGTTCTGTGCGCCGACCCGAGTCGACGGCCGGCGATCCCCAGGGCGACGGTGCGGGCGGTCGCGGCTTCTGTGCGAACATGAAAGAGCGATTCTTTTTCCGACGATTCACACGTCATTCACACATTCAATTGTGCGGTCGGGTACATATAGCGTGCGCGCGCGAGAGGCGGCGATGAGGTAGGTGTCTGACGTGGCACCTTCACACCACCTCCAACGACATTCGAGGCACAGAGTCGCATTGGTCCGAACGGATATTACTGTCTTGGCAACAGATTATCCGTCAATAGTTACATCTGCGTACAATGTTCACTATGCAATCACATGCATCTGCTAGCGATATTATTAAAAACTGGACACAACAGCACAGGAACGAACGGACGAGCAGTAGGGACGGGGGCTCAGTGCCGCCGCCAACAAACAGAACACATTATTAATAGTGGGTCATACTCGTCGCGAGCTTGTGTATAATAGTATATAGATCTCGTGGCGTCTTAAAATGAAGACGACACCTTGGGATCCGAATCGGGAAAGTCGATGACTCCGCTGGATCGCAAGCGAGCGATCTCGTCGACTCCGAGTCCGAGAGCAGTGGTCAGAATCTCGCGTGTATGCTGTCCGAGCAACGGCGGCGCCAAGCGCACAGAGTTCTCCGACTCGCTGAACATCACAGGCGGCCCTGAAACACACCCAAATGCACCCCAAGACAAGCAGGCATGAAGCGGTGCGCATACCAGTCATTTTCACCTTGCCCGCAGTCGGATGCTCGACTTCTTTGACCAAATTACTGTGCACAACCTGCGCGGGTCAATGAACTGGTTTAACGAGAACTTCGCACCAGACAAACCTGCGGATTTGTGAATGCGCCGTGCATGTCGTTGACGGGACCGAAAGGCATTGTCGTCGGCTCGAACAGTTTCGACCACTCATCCAGTGTTTTCGACAGAAATCTGAAGACGCATGGCCATTGTTCCTTGGCGACGCCCACGGCTGACGCAAGAAACGCGATCGTACCGCTGTTCCAAAATTGGCACAAGGGTGTCGCGATTCTTCACGCGCTCCATGTTTGTCAAGAAATCGGGCTGTTCGATCAATTCGGGCATGCCGATGACGTCGCAGAATTGCCGCCACATACGATCGTTGCCGGCGCCCACAACGAGCCTGAGCAGCTAGACGTTATCGTCCGTTTATTCCGTGCGCTTACCATTTTCCGTCTTTGGTCTCGAAGCCGCGGTACGGGACGATCGTCTCGTGGTCGGTGCCCCACTTGCGCGGCTCCTTGCCCGTGTTCAGATACCCGCTGCCAATGTTCGTCAGAGCGGCAATCTGAAGTACAACACACGCATGTTGGCTGTAATATGACCACATATAGGAATGTGTTTCGCGAAGTGCAAATAATAGATGCACCGTCCACGGCAGATTAGTGAGTGACGTAAGAGCAGCGTACACACCGTCCACGGGAGCATTGTGTTGGACCGTGGGATAGCGAGGACAGGAAGGAAGGAGTACCACACATACCTGAGTGGCCAGCAGACTGCAGTCAATCTTTTGACCCTTTCCGGTTTTCTGTCGGTGAATCAGGGCGGCCATAATGGCGCCATGAGCATACTGGGCGGTCATCAGATCCGTCACCGCGATACCAGCCTTCACAGGCTCCCCATCCTGCAACACGCAACAGGTCATGGTGCCATTTTCGAAGTGAAGGCGGACTCGTTGAAGCGGGGGTGGAAATGAGAAAACAAACCTTTGGTCCGGTTATGTTCAGGAAGCCGCCAATCGCTGCGGCAACCACATCATACCCGCCGCGATTCGCCAGCGGTCCTGTTGGTCCGTAACCTGTTGGAACACATGGCGTCACAATCTCCGGGCTAATGTATCAAAATAAATAACTATACCGGAGATCGAACAGAATATGAGATGTGGGGCGATCCGTTTCAGACGCTCGTATCCTAGACCGTTTTCGTCCATTGTTCTCGGCGCGAAGTTCTCCACCAGGACATCCGCCTTGATCGCCAACTGCAATGGGATGAGAGCGTTGCTTGAAGTTGGCAGCTGGCGCTAGTGCGCGGGCACCTGTTCGATCAACTCGCGACCTTCCTTTGTCTTTATGTCGATGACGATGCTCTTCTTGTTGCGGTTGAAACTCATGAAGTAGCAGCTCTCGCCGTTCACTGAGGGCGGCTTGAAATGGCGCGAGTCGTCGCCCGTCTCTGCAAACAATCAGAGGGTAAAGATAGAATGGGACGGAGAAATGGGACAGACTTGGTCGTTCGACCTTCCACACTTCGGCGCCTAGGTCGGCGAGCAGCATGGTCGCAAAGGGGCCGGCGATGATGCGGGTGAAGTCGAGAATGCGGATATCCGCAAGCGGGGCGATCTTCTGCGCCATCACGGGCGTGTGCTGCGCCGCGGCGGTCTCAGCTGGTGGTGAGGCGGGGATGCCACCCAGGCTAGACAAATTATTAGCCTCTGACACGGTGACTGCGAGCAACGGTCTGAAACGAGAGAGCCGTTGGTCGGCCGTTGGCGGCGGTGTGGCGGTGCGCACTCGTCCTGTTGTACGTTGTCGAACTTAGCGAGTTTGATGGGGACCACATAGTTGGGTCGAGTGATCACCGACGCGAGGGAGGCCATGAGTCGGCGCTGCACCGACCGAGACGACGTCGCCGACCAACACTGAGGCGCTACTCGGCGGCCTCCGTGCTGGTCGACTCAACCGGTTATTGGTACAGCACGACTACGGCCTTCGTCGGAAGGACTGCGTCGTCGCATGTTTTGGCTCGAACAAAACCCGCGGGAGTTTTGCTCCGCAGGCTAGTGGGGGCGAATGTTCCCCGCCCGTGTCGCAACGGTCTCTTACCGCCTCGCATGATCGCACTAGAAACTACCGAACAACGATCCTTATCACTCGCTGGGAGACGGGGAAGGCTCGCTCACCGACCCACGCCGTGCAAATTTTTCCAATGCGGCGGTGGTGACAAGAAAGTGGGAAGAAAACTCGCCTGATGCGAAGGAGACTTCGAAGCGCAGTCAGCTGCATGGCGGGCGGCGCGTGGACGAACGGCGATACGGGCAGGCAGCTCGGCGTCCGGCCGTAGCCAGTCTGCCACTGCCGTCGCTGCTTCGGCAATCTGCGGCGCGATCGCCGATGAGTCGGAGGTCACTAATGCGCACAAATGCGTACAGTCTATCGCTCCTCTGCGGTGCGCATGGCCACTGGGGTTACTGCGTGCGTGGACGAGACAGACATGTGAACGAACGTGTGGCCCGCCTCCAAACTAGTTCTTCCTCATCCCGCGCCAACCGACAGCCGCGCAAACGTACAAACCGAACCAAGTGACGGCATGATTCGTCGACCCCGAAACCGATCAGCTCGATTCTCGTAGGACACACACACGACTGGGAATCACACTTGTGTGCTCGCAAACATTGTCCGTGGCGGTCGCGTGGGTCCTGTGCTCCTCTCCAATGTACCACTCGTCTGAACGCCGCACGACCTGACGTCGGGAATCGCTAAGAGCGTGAACTCTTCCGAAGACACATCACATATTTCCCACTTGCTCGCATTCCACTTTTTCTCGTCGCCCGCCGCTGTCCAAAGATCGTCTTCCGATGTGCAGCACGTCATCCAGCAATTCCACACCACCATCAGCAGTGCCAACGAAAAGATAGCCAGGAAACAGTAGATCAGTACTTGGTAGAACCAAAGCGCGTTCATTTTTCTCTTCGTCGGGCGACACCACAATCATCGGACACTTGCAACGGGCAGGGTGTGAGCAAGTGCACACGCTCCCAGTGTTCTCGCATCTGAAACCTGTTCCAAGTAGTCGGTCGAGCGCCCTGGCATGCAATCGGTGTGAGGTTATGCCCCTAGGACGATGCACAGCCCAGATCGAGTAGAAGCGGTCCAGGCCGCTCAGCGCTCATGCACTGCTCAATCTCGACGTTAATCTGGGTGGCCGTCTGCGTATGCGTAATGAATGGCGTAAACAGGGTTTATGTTAGCAAGCGCGCAGCCGGCTCACAATTTCTTTATCCAATCGTCCATAGCACCTAACAAGCCCATCCTCGGCTAGCCGCTCCTCTGCAGGAAGCGACGTCCTTTGCGATCATGGGCGTTTCCGTCTTCGGAAGGCTGAATTACTTCGCTAATAGCACGACCGTCATTGCACGTGAGATCATCGCAGTGTCGTTCCGTCTCAGGCGCATGCCGTCGAGTGTCATGTACTACTTTGCAGCCAACAAGTGGACGTTCCTGCGAGAGAAATCCGTCTCCGACGGTCATGAACGGGCGCCGATTACTGCTCGACTCGAGCACTTTCTCGAGAGCGCCATGGTGGCCACGCACGAAGAACCGATGAAGAAGTACTTCTTCTCCCACAAAGAGTACGCCCACGACTTGACGGTACGACGAGAAGTGCGCATTGGGTTTTCAGACGTACTCTTTCGCAGGGGGCCGTACTCTTCTGTTGCGTACTCTTGAGGCTACGAGGCCATCACTTCAATCTAACCATTTTTCTAAACGTTTAGAGAAAAAATACGCTCAAACGCAGAGTGCATAGTCTTATTTTTGAGCTTAGAAACAGGCTTAGGCTTAGGCTTAGGAATAGTTAACTACGGTATTTCTTTCGCCTCTGGTGTGCTTGGAGTGATGTCCTAACACCTTGAAAAGCAAGAGAGGGACAACGCACATAGACAGTTGATTGGCAAAGTTGATGAGGTTTTCGCAGAGTGCCTTGGCGGTGCAGGCCGACGAATCGCCGACGGTCACACCGTGAGTCAGCAAATCTTCCATGCGCAGTAACATCAACTCGTGTCGCTGAAACCCGTCGACCACCGGCAAGTGCGCATTCACTTTGTGGTTGAATCCGCCTTCGTCCGTCTCGCTGCCGCAGCTATTCGCCCGCTCCGGGTACGTGACAGACTTCGGTCGCGAATGACCGTTCGTCGTTGCGATTGGACTGAAATTTCACAACTCGACGGTGAGATATTTGAAATAGACGATCGTACGAGGCCGGTTTCTCTTTTCTCGCAGGAGACAACATAGCGCTGTTCTCTTTGTTTTCTGGCGACGTCGGCGCCTTTTTTATCACGCAAAACTTTCCCACCACTGGATCGAAATTGTCCGACACGCCGTCGGATGTGATAAAAACGAGATCATCTGCAACAGAGAGCGTAGGAACGAAATGAGACTAGGATTTTAAAAAATCGAGTTTTTACCGTCATCAACGAAAGTCATAGAACATGTGAGGTTCTGGAGTTCGGGATTGACGCCATCGACGGGACCGAGAGCACCCCCTGCGTCGCGCATGTCGCGCATCTGACCAATGTCGTGCGAGCCAAGCGTCACCTAAAAAAAACTCCATCCACCGTCCAAGTCAAATAAAACGACGATGTTTGCGACCAACCTCTCGCACACCGAGCGTCTTGCTGTAGACGAAGCAGAGAGAATCGCCCACATTACATGCGCAAACCGCCCAGACGTTGCTGTCGCGAATTTTCGCAATTACGACCACACACAGCGTTGTGAGAGTGCCGCCTTCTTGTAGAATCAGCTGATGGCCGGCGTGGAACGCACCCAATAGCGTGTGGAACACATCCTGCAACGGACGTATATTCACATTCGTCCCTATTCATTGTCAACATGAGATGAATCAATAACAAGTCGTCGTCAACGACCATACAATATTTATCATCCCTTTTCCCTGGATGCATTCAAAGAAAGAACCCAATTACGTACACTTGACAGCCAAAAAACTAGTTCGGCTGCTTCCACCGCGATGTGCAATGGACAAGTAATGCAACACTGTCTGCGATGGGATCGTTCAACGTCACTCCCGGCAATCAGATATGGCGGAGGAAGAGGCGACTTACCAGAGTGGTCTTGCCGGCTCCTTCCATGAGATTCTCGTTGAGATGATCGATGGCGCCCCGGACGGCGCATCGTCCAGCGAGTCTCGCCCGGTCGCCCCAGTTGACGCCGTCGGCCAGTGCCAAGAAGCAGCAATTCTCCCTGGCCACCAGGCCGAACACGTCGGCCACCGGGTTGCCTGGACAGGACAACAATTGGCGGCGCCGACAAGACAAATAACAGTACCTGCATGAACGCCGGTGAAAGGATGCTTCTCGTAGAGCGACGCCGAGTGTCCAAACGCGCGTTCATCCCACTTGTTCCAGTCATACTCGTAGCAGGTGCGATGCTGCGTTGTGTCGAGTGCTAAAGAGAGCAAATCCAATGCACAGCTGCTCATATTGTGCGTGATATGAGTGAAATGGAAAAGCAGCACCCCGCGCTCAGTACAATACGGAACGGTAAAAATTGCTTATTATCAACATTTCCTTGCATTAAAGTCGCAAAATATTCGTCTTTTATCAGTAAATGACGACGGGTGTCTGGTCAGTTAAGTTCAGAGAGCAATTTTTCGGCGTCCGGGTAGTAGTAATCAGCGTTTTGTACTACTTCCCACTAAAGAGAGCAAGTGCAATGCACAGCCGGTGATATCGTGTGTGAGATGAGTGAAATGGAGAAGCAGCACCCCCGCGTTCGTTTCAACACGGAAATGTTGTGACCAAATCGTCAGAGCCCGTTTCGTGCCACAGCTGCGTGTCTCCAGTTACACAACGGTCGTGTAGTGTTGACTTTGCCCACTTTGCGGCCTCAAACGTCGGCGCACTAACCATCGACCGTCTGGCTATTGTTGCGCATTCGCATTCAACTGCCCCCATCAATCGTGCTCGGGCTGCACGTGGCGATTGCCGCCAGTCGGCGTGCAAGTCGGTCGTCAAAGTTCGAATTGCGCATTGGCGCCTTCGCCACAACAACAAACGCTCAACCAATTATGTCAACATTTTCTTACATTTTCCAACCGTATTCAAATGCTGTTCTATATTTGCCGCAAATAAAACGTCGGCCAACGTGATTTATTTTTTAATAATGAGATGCGTCGTGTGCAATTGGACACCGTCCCTTTCCCTTCTCTTTGCACGCTCCAATCTTGTGACTAAGGTCACCGAAGCAGCGCCGGCAACCCGATTCGTGGTGCGTGCCCGATTGTGTTTAAGCTACGCGTGCCCGTTGGACGTGATCAGTCACCTTGAGCAACAGTGACAGTGCCAGCTTGTGCCACCAATCTCTGGCCGGCAATTAGATAGCGATCGAGACATTTCCGGAAAGTTTTTCCAGCGCCGCTTCCCGCAGAACGTCACAGCAGAACATCCCTTCGGCGAATGAGTAGAGAAAAAGCAACCGATGTTGCATAATTGGTAGCCAGATCTCGTTTGACACAAGGTGGCACGAAGGGCGGCTCGGCAGACCGACGGCGCTTATGCTTCAACGCACCCCCGGCGAGCAGAAAGGCGTAACCGCCCGTTGACTGACCGATGATGCACGTGCAGAGCCCAGCTGCCAACAGCGCCATCGTCCCGTCAATCGTCGGTTGGCGCTGACATGCGACGACCTTGTGTTGCGGCGTCGACTGGCGAGTAAACACCGCAAATGAGCGATCCGTCGCGCAGCATGAGTTTCGTGTACGCGCGCGCAATCACCGAGACCGAGCCGTGAATACGCGCTGTTTTTCAGGGCTCGACAGCAGGTGGCACGGGCCATGAACCATATAAACACGAGCCATCAACGGAGCTTTGCGTCCCTCATCGGCTAATGAATAATACAGACGGACGACGGCGCTCGGCGCTTACGCCGCCCGAGCACGGCGAGTGGCCCGAAGGACGTCGGATCAATTCGTCCGCTAATGTCCGTCGTCCACCGCCCCGTTCCCCCCCTGCACCAGCAGTACAAGTCGCCACACAAAGCGCCGACAATCGATACGACGCGACGCCGTCCAACACTCCGCCCACTACGCCGTGCCGCCGTAGCAATTAACTCTATTTCCGCCCACACGCATTGCACGACAATCGAACGATGGCGACCACCATAGTCGCTACGATAGTCCTCTGTCGCGCGCCGCGGGTCCATCTGCCCAATGGATCTAGTCCGGACAGATGCGTTTGCGTTTTACGGCCTTTCCCGAAAATGACGGTCACGGAAATGCAATCGTAAGCAGCAGTCGTAAGAAAAAGACGCGATCGAACGACAACATCGAACGGTGCTGCTTTTTGCGACGAGATTAGCCTATAGGCTGTTTACATTGAGCCGACTCGCCAAACACTCGAGTCGGTCTATTCGCCGCTTCCGAACACTCATCAAGTCGACTACCGCATCCTCGATCGATTCTTTTAGCGTCATTGAGCGCCATAGTCTATGGAGCGGCTGGTACGAAGGGACGACGCAGACGATTTTTGAATAGTCGCCGGCTACGGACGACGGCGGGGGAATCGGACGGTGCCGTCCAGACATATGGTCTCGAATCGAACACGTCCCGTTCGAGCATAAATCCTTGCTGTGCGTTCGGAGAGACACCAAATCTCACTGCGCGATCAATGAAATGCGCTCAAGGCGACTAGTTGGTGTTCGTCCCAGTCCTCGCAGAGTGCGCCGCACTCACACGAAGATTAGCTCCGTCTTGACGTATACTCGATTCGCACCCCGACTTACTGCACAAATAAAAGAGAAAAAGACCACGCGTACCGCTGCTGACTAAACTGGAACACGAGAGAGCACCGTAGCCGTAAGACGAATCTTCGAGTCGTCTTGAGCGGCCGTGGGAAGCGCCGCTGAACGTCGCCTCGTGGATTGACTCGCCGTCGAAACTCAGACTCAGCTCGTCGTCTAGATTCGCGATACTTGCGATCGGCCGTTTCTTTACCGATGGTACCTAAAGAACACGAGCAACTAGTTGGTCGATGGCACTTGGAAATTGCCACGAAAACAAACCTCCGTGAGACCGCCATCCGGCCCAGTATACGAAGCGCGCACCTTGCCGCTGAACGCCTCCAACTGAATTACCGGCAGGTCGATGCCTGTCTTACCGTAGTAGATCTCCGGTTGCTGTACCTTCTTCAACCGTCTGTAAACACGATCAATGACTGACAGAATATTGCTGGTGGGACGTACCCAGTTAGGTACTGGTATATGAAGGAATGTTCGCACGTCGGAGATCCGAGCGGAGCTTTGAAGACGTCGTCGACGGGGGACGCCGACTGACTGGCGGAGACCGCGAGCGGACCTATCGCCTCGTAAGCGTCTTCATCCACACTCTGCGACGGTGAAAATGTCGTCCGGATCAGTCCATAGACGCGCTTGCGGATGGAAGGCATGACGGCGGCGGCTCGACCGTCGTCGCCTTCTGCAATGACCGATTATGCGTCGACGGGCTCAAGGAACGAGATGTCCGGACAGATACGCGGGCGGACACCAGCGCGCCGTCGCGGCCAGGCCGTCATTGTCACCAAATGGGCATGTTTCCGCACACACATCAGTCAGCGCCGCCGCCTCTCTTTTTTGTTGTCGCGGTGGACGGATGGAATGGGGCGGGGCGGGTCAGTCGTACCGATTTGCCGCCGATTGCTGGTAATGGCGGAGCGGTAGTGGCGGTCGTAGGACCAGCTGTCCCTGCTGTCGACTACGCGCGGACGAGAGCAGCAAAGAGCGAACGCCATGCTGCCGTCGACGATACACAGGTACGGAAAGACACTGGATAGACAGCGCCGGCAGCCCGACGATGGGGTTTTTGCCGATGGGGATAAACAATTTGCGCAGAACAAACGGCGCTTCTCTCTCACTTGCGCTCGCGACTGTCGCACTGGTCGCGCCTACAACCAGAATCGAGTCGGCCAAGCGCCAACTGTCAACGATCTCGTGGAGCACCGACGGGTGGCGAGCTGCGCCGATTTGTTTGACAAGCTCCGCCTTTGTTTACTTGTCGGCGATCGCACCTACTACGTACTCACAAACAAGACACTACATCAACAACAACAGCTCAAGTGCACAATAAAATTGACGCTTGCCCGGTTCACCGATATCGTCCGCACTCTTCGTCACACACTTTTGCACCATAACACTTTTGCACCATCTATGTCATGAACATCCGGTCCAGACTCTTGGCTAAACTTAGAGCCTGGTTCAAAAACAGCTATGACGTCTGCAAAGGCTAAAAGGATTCCAAGGAGCTTAGTTTGATTCCCAGCGATGGACTATGTACGCAACCAGTCCGCAGAGTCTTGTCGCATCAACTGTCTTCAGTCAAGCCGCCTCGAGCGAGAGGGGCGGGGCGGCTGCGCCGGCTGGCCAGCAAGGCGAGCGCTTCTTAATCACACACACACACACATTAGGCGCTCAATTACAGTAACCTTTATATTAACCATTTCAAAATGTAGTTTCATGCGTATCATTAATAGCATTCAACTCGATGTCAGTGCAATTCACGTTGAGATCATTGCCATGTGACCGTACTGCACCTGCTCCAGTTTGTCGTATTCGACCAAAGATCTTTGGTTATTTTCTGGCGGTTTCTTGTGTGCTACTTTGTTGCCAGTCGTCTTTTTCATACTCACAGAATTGTCAAAAACTACAACTACCAGACTCTATCTGTCACATTTACTCCGAAATATGTATGACATCAGTCATGAAATAAATAGCAGTGCAAAGAACTTGCAAAGACATCAAACTTGCAAGTGCAAGGACCGATATGATGACTCCGAAACCCAGTATTCATGCCAAGTCACTGTTACCTAATCAAATTGAGCAATACGAAGCAATTGTGATCATGCCTATCAAAAACTACGACCTCGTATTCACGGGAAATTAGAGTTTGAAGTTGGACAGAACTCCAGGCAGCGTCTTGTAGAAAGTCTGCAAATATTACTGATCATAAATGATAAAAGGCGAGATTCTAATGAAGAGCAAACCGAATAGAGCTTGATGGCCTGCAGAACCCCCGAAGTGTCGGTCATTTCGCGGATGGAATGCATGGCGAACTGAGCCGTTCCGACGTCGATGGTCTGAAGACCGAGCTTCGCCGACAGAATCGGTCCTACAGTGCTGCCGCACGGGGAGTCGTTGCGCACGACAAAGTTCTGTACAACACGTGATTGTGGCTGGCGCAGATTAGACGGACACCCACCTGCAGAGGCACTTGCGCTTTCTCCGCGATCACTTTGAGAATGGCGTTCGTGATGCCCGTGGTCGCGTAGCGCTGGTTCACGTTCGTCTTAACTACCACGCCTCCATGGAACGCCGGCTGGTGGTTCTCCTGTAAGAATTCTCATTGAATACTCATTGAATACAGGGAAAATTTCCTATATAGGACACCTAGGGACTTCCAAAAAGCGTCTCCCTTAGCAAAATTTGGTTCTAATTGTAGTAAAGCGTCCCACTTATAAAGTTTTAATAGTATAATATGCAAATTTTCAGCCGCGAATTTCACAGTTTATTTCCAAAATGCTCATTTCAATTTGATGAACATTAAAAAGAGTGTTTCAGGCTAATATTAAACCAATTTGCTAAGTGGAACACTCGCAATTTCGACAATTTACTAATTGGGACATCAATTTTGATCAACTTTTTAGGTAATTAATTGTCTGACATGTACAAAACATAGTAACTTCCGTGGAGAGGACCCCGAGAAAGTGTATCATTTACGAGACTATCCCACTTAGAGGTGTCCTATTTAGAGGTGTCCCACTTAGAGGTATCCCATTTAGAGATGTCTCACTTAGAGATGTTCCACTTATGAAGTTTTCACTGTACATACTTCATGTTTTGCGCGATAGTTGGGGTGGCAACCGTGAGCTTGGTCGGCGCTGATGAGATAGGACTTGCTGATCGCCTCCTCGAACGCCGTCGGGTGTCCGCCCATCGCCATGCGACGCAACAGCCACTCGGTGATCGCACTCGCCGCTCCCTGCGCAGAGTCGCTGCCGCACTGCAACAACATACTTGCACCCTGTGCTTGCCCACCATGGCCTCATCACACTGCACCTCTTCGTTGTCGAAGCAGGCAGCGATGCGAATGTTGCCGTCGGATGCGAACGACGCGTCGTCCTGCAGACTGTCCATGAGTGCTGTGACGGCCGTGTACGTCCCCACGAGGTTGTCGAGGCGCGCGCCGCAGATGAACTCGTCGTGCACACCCGTTATCGCCTGAAAACACTCACACTCACACAATGACTACATAAAATATCGCATTGAAATTTAATTTTAATAATATCTCAATCTGACTATAGCATTCCTTGTCAACCTTGCCACATGTTCAATCATTGTTCCTGACTGACAATTATCCACATTTCACACATGACATACCGCAGGCTGGGTGTCCAGCAAGTAAATGTCCATGTCAACGATCTCATTGACTTGACAACCAGCGCTCCCAGCAATCAGCTTGAGAAATGACGCGTGGTGGTCGCTCTCAAAGCTGGAAACCGTCGACTTTGCAGGGGATGTCTGAATAAAACACGGTCAATAGAAAGAAACGCAGCAAAATGGTACCGAATCGGTAGTAGTCGCTACGTTAGTGGTGGGATTGTTAAGCGCATCGGTAGCCGCGGTGGCAAGAATTGGCTTCAGATGGTCCTCTTTGTTCATGGTGAACGTCTCGCGGTCGGTCTCAAGGTGAATCGCCAGATTCGGAATAAACAATACCGGCTTTTCCAAATTCACCAAGCGATGCACCAGACTATCACCCTAAATGATGATCAAATGTAGAAAATATAATGGAAAATGATTGATATAACACTGGAGCAAAGGGTGCTGAATGTACCTGCTTGAAAATGACCCGACCGGCTGCAGTGAGATCTCTGTCGAACCAGGTGCGCCACAGTCCGCCGCCGTAGACGGACACGCCGACCTGCTGGAAGCCGACGCTCGACAACTTGGAGCGCGGCTTGACGCGCAGACAAGGACTGTCCGTGTGCCCCACCACCATCGAGTAGCCCCCGCCCGGCTTGTACTGACCGCCCACGGCGAAGGCCACGATCGCAGACTTGTTGCGCGTCACGAAGTACTTGTTCTTCGGTTCCAGTTGCCATGTGTCGCTCTCCTTCAATTCCTTGAAGCCCGCCGCCAACAGCAATTTCGAGCATTCGTCCACAGCTAAATATCGCGCATCAATGCGCAACGGTCAACGAAAGGAAAAATCGAACCGTGAAACGGCGTGACAGCTCGATTGAGAAACGACACAAATTCCTTGGCCACTCGGGTCGCTTCCGCGGACGCCATTTTCGGTCGCTGAGAAACGCTCATGGCACAGTCGAACTCAGACAGCTCAGGTCACGCAAATAAGGGCACAACTGCACGCGATTCGGTCTTATCAACCTTATAATCGATGGTATTTTTGGACTGCTGAGCGCGATACGTCTGTCAATAGTAGTGCTATCCATCGTGCAGAGCAGTGTAGTGATGGTAAAAGGAGCTTAGCATATTTGAAATCCTACTGCTATTTGTTCCAATCCAGTCTGCAGAGCCTTGTCGCATCGCCCCATCATTTTCGATGCCGACGCGACAGAACTGTTTGGGTTCGAATTGTGTGCCACGTGGGTCTAATTTTTACCGTTTTTATTATGAAAAACCGCACCGTAGAAGGAAAAGTTGGACAGTTGTAAAGAAAAACGGAAGCTTTTTGCCAATGCCCTTTGCCCGGTTCACTCCCTGCATAATATTGCACATTTTTAAATTGTGCGTCCAAAGAAGCGATAAATAAACACATCATATTATGCATGCGCGCGACGGAAAAGCCAGCACTTTCCCGAGAACTGGATGTGGGGAACACGCGTGCACTGAATTTTCCAGGAATTTATTTCCTGGAAAAGGGAAAATTCATTCAGTCCAATCCAATAGCTCTCGCATTTTTCAGAAATCATCACAAAAAACCCCAGCTTGAACTGGTCGACTAAATTACAGTAACCCAATCTCAACCATTGCCGAAAGTAGTTCATAAGAATCAATCAACTTGATGCAATGTCACAACTTCAAGACAACGAATCACCGAATCACTGAGCTTTTCTCTTTCCAACTGATTCTTGTGTCAGTTTGTTCCACAGTGTCACAATGACCATCAGCGGAACAATCACCCACACAAGTCCAGGAATCCAAATCATTGCAGCTTCAGTGACAATGCTCATTCCAGTGGCTTTGTGGTCGGCGGCTGAAACGTGCATGTTCAAACGGTTTTTTGCACAGACCATTCACCATCCGGTCCAAGGAACAGTGCCAGGTACCATGTGCTTTTCCAAAACGTGAAGCATGTCGCTGTGAAAGCCAACAAAATACTATCCCTTGCCCTATTGGATAGCATCTGGTGAAACGAATGATACACACAATGCTTTTACACATCGAAATAATTTACCAGGCATAGGGAGATTATGTTCAGTATCACTTCGAATTCGTCGAACCAGCCGATGATGAACGCAACACCATCCTGAGCGTTTGCAAAGCGCAGGTCGTACTTGCAATACAAATGCCCTACATTGACAACATAGAAAATTCAAATACTTTCAGTAAAAAACAAACATGGTTGAAAAATAGCCCAATTAAGGTCACCGCCAGGTAAAGTTCTTGGACGATTGATGAGAAAAATTCCGTCAAAAAAACAAACAACCGAAGAGAAAACTAGCCAAGCAATCACCCATTTTGGAGCAGTAGGCATGTTTCAAAACATACCACAACTTTGTGCAGTGTTTGATGTTTGTGTACGTTCCTGATCTCTCCGTTGATTCATCAGATGTTTGTCGTACGATTCTAATGAACAAAGTGCAAACTGCAAAGTACAATCTTAGCAGTGAATCGTTGTTCTCTATTTATACTACGTATAAGACACAATGACGCCTGTGGCTTTTGCAACCGGAATCCAAATGAAAGCGATTGACACTTTATTCATACGCATTTGTCGGAGGCGGTGGGCGTATTTTTTTACCGCTTTTCGAATGATATCGATGGAGGGACAGTTCGAGTTGGAGACTCGACCGAGCGAGGAAGGCGTCGTGTTCCGAGGGAACCTGCACCAGAACGTAGAGACGACGTTAACGCTGACGAACAAGTCGGAGGCGCGCATGGCGTGGAAGGTCAAGTGCACGAACAACGACATGTTCAAGATACGGCCGCCCTACGGCCAGCTGGAGCACGGCAAGGTGGTCCACGTGAAGCTGACGTACCAGCCCATCGGCGCCACCCTCCCCAACAACAATCAGCACCACTTTACCGTCAGCCACATCCCACAGCCCGAGGGCGCCATGGTCGCCGACAACTGGGCCATGCACGCCGGTCCTGCGCAAGGCGTCGCCCGCATCCAGGTTGTCTTCCAGCACGATGGCACAATATCCACCACGAGCAGCGGCTCCGGACGAACGTGATTATTTTCTCAACCAACACTGTTAGCACTAATCATCGCACCCAGGGGCGGATTATAGTGGATTACAATGATTACCTGTATTCAGGCCCCCCACAAGCCCTAGTACTGAAGGGGGCCCCCGAGGATGCCCCCATAGGACCCGAGGGTCCCCTTAAAAATTGACTTAGTGCATTTGTATTCGGGCCCCCCTCACCCATGATCCGCCCCTGATCGCATCCTCTTTGTGCTCTCTTCATTTTACCTGCAACCATTACCGGTTTAAAAAGATACACCTCAATTTCGGCAGTGTTTGTACGTAATGTAATTTATGTAAACGGCGTGAGTTCAAAGACGACAGCGAAAACTGTGTGCCATCCAAGCCGCTTCCTTCGTTATTGCTGTACCTTTTCGAACGTGCATCGGAAGGGAACGGTTACCAAGTGATGCTCGTTACGAGTTCAGCGGAAAATTTCTTGATTGCTGACCATCATCTGTTTTTCTGGTAAAGTTCTTTCGCCGCTGCTATTTAATGCTCAGGCCTAAGGGAACCGTGTATATATAATGCTTTAATGGAGAGCATGTGATTTTTAATGGCCGGTAACTACCTCTGGCATTGAATGGAAAACACCGGAGGGGAAGTGTCTCTATGTGTGTGTTGTGATCAATCAGTGCCATCTACGTCAACTGTCCCGAATGTGATTAGCGTGCGGCACAAAGATAGCTGTGCAATCGCTTCGCTTGACGAAAATAAGGTCCATTGGGAAATCGACGCTGGATCGGTCGCCATTTCTTCCTTTTCCGCATTGTGCACTCGTCGAAGCTGCTTTGAGTCATGCGCTATTCGCGTTTTTCTATCATTTTGGCGACCATCGCTACACTATACACGAACTGTTACTGTTACCGTCTACCATCTGGAAGAGTATATTCGATTAATCCGATCCTTTTCCCTCGTCAGCTCGGCATTCCGACGATTGTTTACATGGATCAAGAGGACGACAGCCGTCCGAAGACCGACAAATCGAGCACCCTGTGGATGATCAACAACCCTCAGAAGGTGCTTCGCGCAAAGATGAGCCTTCCAGTAGCAGGTTGAACTTTCAAGACACAGCTGCACATTGTCGATTGCCGGTGATCACAAACTTGCCGAACGTTACCGTAACTGTTGTTAAGTGCGCAAAAATGAAAGCGTGTTTTACCGCAAAACCGAAGTAAATAGGCAGTCGTGTCGGGACCAAACATTTTAAATGAGTTTGATACGAATCGCCGTTCTCGTTCATCAAACGCGAGGGCAGGCATTGTGGTGGACGCGCAGCGGTCAAGGTCGAGGACTTGAGGTCGAGGGTGTTGTATTGTTGAATCGAAGGGTGGTCCAGCCCTGACTTTGATCATTCAATCGGCACAAAAATGTCCTCCGACTACGACGCCTCTCAGTTCGGTTCGACGGCGCTGTGGAAAGAAATGCAGTCGTCGTTTCGCGAACTGATCTCTCAAGAACGAAAATGTTCATCAGTTCGGTCGAGGTTCGTGCAATAAGTCTTTTAATGATATCAGTGGAACGCCATTTATTTTCAGGAAGAATGCAGAAAAAATCGAATTCAGCGGTGCCACGGCGGTGGATGTGCTCTTCAGCTTTCTGAAGAACAACGAAAGCAGATTCGGCGGAAAAGAAGTCACGAGGACAAATGCGGTCAAAGTAGGTTTTTGCTCTTTTGCAAATTAGGAAGTGGGCAACTGTGTTAGACAAACCCGATTTTGTTGGCTTGCGCTTAAACAATCGTGTTTCAGCGAGGGGTCATGAAGTAATCTAATTGTTTCAGTTGTTAAACATTTGGCTTCGCGAGCGATACATCGTGCCGGTCTGCCCTTCGACCGAGGAATTCGATGTCAGCAAACGAACTTTGTACATGTTCGAAAACGACGAAAATGACAAGTAAAATTTGTTGACTTTATTCAAATGAATTGTAGATTCATTGCAATTACAAGCGATGTTCATATAGTGTTATTTTCAGCAGCGGCTTCAGTTTTGTTTCTCCGGCGCCTTCGTGCCGCAGTCGACCAGCTCTGACACCGCGCAGTTTCTCCTCGCCGAAGCTGGACGCAGTGAAACGATCGTCGACGATTCGCTCTATCCGGTCTCTTCTGCCGCAGTCGCCTCGCATCATTCCGAAATGTGGGTGACTGTCTGCGGCGGGTACCAGACAATCTCCTTGTTGCAGCGCCCGGCTATCATCTGATCGAGCACCACTCGCTGCAATTGAACGGCAGTGTGGACAGCGAAAAAGCGCTGGCGAGCATTGATGAGGAAGAGCTTCAGTCGTGCGGTGCGAAATTACATTCGCTTGTCGTTTAGTGCTCAATGTGCTGTTGCTTCAGATGACCAAATGCTCCATGACTCGGCGCTGTGTCTTTTGCTGTCGTTAATCGATGTGTCTATGTTGGACGAAGTGCTCGCCCATCGACAGTCTGCTCAATTCATGTCGAGTCACGACAAGGTAATTGACATTCAGCATCCGTCCTGTATAGTTAGCATTTTGTACTGGGCAAAGAGAAACGGGAAGGTGACACTGTAACCTGTTAGGCAAAGAAAATCATAAACCCAAACTATGGTTGCAGGATTCAGTGAGTTTATGTATACAGTCGAACCCGGATAAGTGCACATTCGGTGTATCAATTGTTTGAGCACACGCCAACATGAGAGCTGACTAC
>JAQGCX010000320.1:0-18529 GCA_034700205.1 Plectus parietinus
CGGCGAGGGGGGGGGTGGGTGTAGCTAGCTACATACGGGGTCCGGCCAGGGGGGGCCTGTATGTAGCTAGGTCCCCCTCGGTTACAGGTATGCTCCCAGGAGTACATTTTACCTGGGAGAAAAGAGCACACCTGGCAACCCTGAACACTGATGCGTTTGTTCTCGAGCTCAGAACGTTTATGTAGGTACGACGTGCTCAATTACAAAGGTCGAGAAGGGTTCAAGAATGCTGGCGAGTTCAGACAATACAGAGACGGCCATTACGGCCTGTCAATGAAACAGCAGAGTCATTTGATGTTCTTCGACAAAACTGACGTCATTCCAGAGTCAGTGTGCAGTCATCCATGTGGAATTGGCTTTATTCGGGTTTGTTGTCATTGACATATCGCTGCGATTAAGCTTTAACGAATGAGGGGTTTTGACTTTAGCATCTATTTACTCAAAATTTCTACGAGAGTTAACCGGAATTTAATGTCGTTCAAATAGAATAAATGATGTTCATGGGACAATGCAATTTCCGCTGCTAAAATATCATTGTATATCATTTATTATTATGATAGAGAGCAGGAAACAATCATTTCTGGTACTGGTAACAATCATTTCACAACGAAATCCGGTTAACTCCGGTTAACTCCGGTTAACTCTCGTAGAAATTATGAGTATAATTTGCGCAGTCATTTTTAGAAAGTGCAAACGAGTGTATGCTGTTGGCACTGCATTCCGTGCGCTGAAAATCAGATCACCATTGATTGGTTTACATGCGAGAACTGCCAAGTGGGAATGTGGCCAGACGTCAATCGCACCTGTAATTCGAATGAACGGTAATCATGTTCATTCCTTCTTTCGTTTTCAGCATGCTATCCACTGGAAGTGGAATACTTGCGCTGGTCACACCCGGCAGCTATTCTCGCCATGGCTATTTCGTGTCTCGGAATTCTCATTACCGTGTTCACACTGTTTCTCTTCATTCGGTATGTTCATCAATTTATTCTGCCGTTGCAAATCCATTGAATTTCTCTTTTTTCGGCACAACATGACTCCGGTGGTCAAAGCGACAACGCGCGAACTATCTTACATCATTTTAATCGGGATTATGGCGTGCTATGCAATGACATTTGTCATCATAGCGCCACCGTCAACACCCACTTGCTTTGTGGTGCGCACGGTACCGGGACTGGCGTTCGCTATGATCTACGGTGCCTTGTTAACAAAAACAAACCGGATCGCGAGAATTCTCGCCGGTTCCAAGAAACGTATTCTCACGAAGAAGCCGCGATTTCTAAGCACGATGGCGCAGGTCGGTGTCACAGGTGTTTTGGGGGCGGGGTTAACCCCTCCAATCCTGATCGAAGTGGGCGGAGTTTTGCTAACCTCTCCCCTCTCCCGCCGAAAGCGGGAAAAAAGGTTATTTTAAATTACGGTAAAATTCAGATTTAAGTACTGAATTTGATTTCCCGCCGACATTTTTCGGGGTACGGTATGTTAATCCCCTGACTTTTTTGATATATTCCTTATTAACCCTCCCTTTTGACTCGGAAACATCTATAGTCAGTGTTCGTCTGCCTGGAAAAAGTCTGATTGGTGACTTTGCTTTCAGGTCGTCATCACTTGGCTGCTGGTGGCTGTAGAGTTGGTGATCGTTGTGGCGGCGGTAGTAAGAGAGATGCCGGAAGCGGGCTTCGACAGGAATCACTTGCCGCAGCGCATGGTGCTCGTGTGTCAAACAAGCTCGTGGGCATTCTTGGCGCCGTTCGGTTGGGATCTATTTTTGATCTCGTTGTGCACATTGTACGCGGTGAAGACGCGCAACTTGCCCGAGAACTTCAACGAGGCAAAGTTCATTGGATTCACGATGTACACGACGTGTATCATCTGGCTGGCTTTCATTACCATTTACTTCGGCTCGCCGAACAAGGCAGTCACCATGTGCCTATCATTCAGCCTTTCCGCAACTGTCGCTTTGGTGCTGCTCTTCATTCCCAAGCTGTACATCATTGTCGTCCATCCAGAGAAGAACGTTCGCGCTTCCTACACAACGACCAAGGTTATACGATGCCACTTTGGCAACACCCCTTCCACCGGCGGCGGTACCGTTACCGGATTGGGCGCCACCGCACCCGACAGCAGGCACATGTCCAGGTTGGTGCGCTCTCATAGGTGTACCTGAGGGGGTTACCCCAGACATGCGCGTGGGGGATATGGGGGTATGCAAAAATTAGTGCCCTCGAGGTGACTCGAACCGGCAACCTTCAGATTTACAGTCGTACGTGTTGGCATTGAGCCATTTTGACATTTTGTGAAGGAGCGTAAGACGCGAATATATACCTCGCGCTCACCATACCCCCCCCCCGCGCCCACGTCTGGGTTACTCCCAGACCTGGGTGTGCCCTACATATAGCTACATATAATATGTTGGGCACGAGCTCAAATATATGTTCTACGTAGAAAATATGTAGGGCAAAATATGTGGTACACCGACTTTTAAATTTTTTCAGTAGTAAATATGTAGGGCTGTGACCTCGCAATATGTAAGGCAAGTCACTAAGGGTGCCCATGCCTGGTTACCCCCCCCCCAATCCGAGCCAAAAGTGGGTGGAGTTTCCGACCCCTCCCCCCTCGAAATCCGGCAGAAGGCCAAAAAATACGGTATTTTAGGCAAAAATTTGAATTTTTTGAATTCCCCCCCAAATATACCGTAATTTTTGCCTAATTTGCCAATGCAAATTTTCGACCCCCCCTCAGATATTGGGTTTTGGATTTCCGACCCCCTCTCCAACCTCGGACCCCAAGTACACCTATTTGCGCTCTTCTCAGCAGATCGATGATGAGTCATTGCAGAACTCTGTCATCGAAAGTGTCGAATCGCATGAGCATGCATTCGTCTTCTGGCAGCACCAGCGGCAGCGACCTCGTGCAGACGGCGATCAATGATGCTCGACGTCGACCGTCCAATTTCCGCGATTCCGTGCACGTGCCCATTCCCAAGTCTTCGGCCATCGCCAGCGCTCGCATTTCTGCGGCTGTCGAGGAAGAAAGAGATCCTGCTGTGCTGCGTTCAACGGGCGGCCGAGATGCAGACGCCGAATTGAGCGTGATCGAGGAGAGCGTACTGTCCACAGTCGACAGCAGAAAGACGCGTCGAGGCAGTGTCGTGCCGTTGTCGAGTCATAACTCGGGAAGCCAGACTGACCAGTACTTGCTGGACGATTTGCTGCGTTCCCTGGAACGTCCCGACCCAATAAGTTTGCTGCGGGTGCCATTACACGCCTCATCGAAACGCGACGTCGGACGATCGCGTCATGCGGTCGACCAACCCAAACGTGCCCTCTCCGTGAATGTGAAGCACGCCAAGCAGCGACGACTTGGCCGGTCGACAGAAAACAACGAAGAGGACGAAGTGCTCGACCTGATCGACTCCTGTCGACGGTACCAGAAGGACAAAGCGCTGGAACATCACGGCAGTCATTCACCGCTGATTCGTAGGTCGAGCAGTGACGAGGAGCTACTGCACTTGCTCGACCGCCCAGTGATTTTGCCGTCGCCCGTCGTGTCTGGCGACGAACACTCGAGCGAGTCTGAAGGCGATGAACGTCGCAACTCGACACATTTGTCGTCCATGCTGGCCGGCACCATCAACAGCAGCATTCGAACGTTCGTCGGGACTGCCGTGCCCACCGAAACCAAAGAGGCCATCCTTCGTCGGGCGTCCGAAGACCAATTGTCCGTTAGACAGCGCCACGTGGAAGGTGGAAAACATTTTCATGCGCGCAGCTCTCTCATCACCAATACGTTGGAGTCGACGATGGTGCCCACGACGCTGCAAAGTGTGCCTGAAATGTCACGCGAAGCAGAACTGAAGGCGAACGATTCTCCAATGAGCGTGCGCGGATCGTCAGTACTGACGAGGTTGAGCTATAGTATTAAGCGGAAAGTGCAACGGATGAGCAGTCCGACTGTGGACGCGAGTCCCCCGCACTCGCCGCGGTCGATCACGACTTTGATCGACGAACGAGAGGGAGTCGACTCGCCGTCGGCCACGCCGATTCGCGCTCGACAGTCGCGCAGTACGACCGTTCAGCAGGTTCAGCCCCAAACGTCGCAGCCGGAACAGGAGAGCGACACAGCCGACTCGGGCGTGCTCATGCGCGGTTCATCCTGGGAACGCACACAGCCGCTCGACGGCTCATCAACGCAGCCCATGGCCAATGCAACTTCCGACTTGGACAGCTCCAAGTACAGCTCAAAACACAGCTCATTGAGCTCTAAACATAGCTCAGCCAAGTCCAAGTCCAAGTCCAAGACGGCGCTGACGATCGAAAAGCAAGAGCAGTCGAACGACGATGAGTCGTTTCATCGGCTTCTGCACAGTCAGGGATTAGAGGCGACGGATCTCACGGACTCCACTCTCGTCTGATACTTAAAAAAACTTTTGTCATGGTTACTGTTTCAAGTGTTATTGTACTGCTCGAACTTGTAAGATTTGCATGTCAGCTGCTTACTGTAGTAGGTAAACACATGCACAGACCATGGCCTCCTACTCGACAGGATGTGTATTTTTTGGCGGGTTTACAACTGTTTCTATGTTTAGTTTGATGGGCGACTGCTTGCTTGCGCGGGCGCTTCCTTTCCCGTTGGGGGCCGCATTTGCGTGGTGACGCTATCAGTAAAGCAGCGACAGAGTTACACGTCGATGGAAGCGCAACCATTCAGTAAACTCCATAGGTCGGCGTAGTCAGTCACGGGTAGACACCAAGGCGTCTTTCTCTATCTCTGTCTCCTGCTTGCGCGACCGTCGCCGCCCGAGTCTTTCGTCTGTTCGTGCCGATCGGTGTCGGTCGCCATCCCCCGAACTGCTCTCTACCTGGATCGCCATGGAAGCTCACTTTGACGTAAAATCCGAGCCCTCGCACCAGATTCCATTCTGGCCGCAGGACGATGTTCGGCAGTCAATGCAAACCACTTCACCGTTGGGATTCGCTCCGTCGTCGCCAGCGTCTTCCACGTCGTCGTCGATCGGATCGATTTACAGTGGATCAGTCACGCCGTCTTCCGCGCAGGATGCTGCGCACCGGCAGCAACTGAGCGACGAGGAACTCGCTCAATTGACCGTTCGCGAGCTAAATCAGCGTCTGCAGGTCAGTCGGCAGCTTTCTCATATTCGTGCACAATGTCAATGTGCGCACTTGCAGGGTCAAGATCGCAAGATGGTGTCGGCGCTGAAGCAGAAGCGTCGCACGCTCAAGAACCGCGGCTATGCGTTCAACTGCCGCGTACGCCGACTGCAACTGCAGCTGCAACTCGAGGCCGAGAATGTGATGCTGAAGAACGAAATGCGCTACTTGCGTCAGATGCTGCATGAGAGCCAATCGCGACTGAGCTACTACGAAGGGCAGCCACCGATTGCACCGTCAACTCACCACTTCCAGCAGCCCAACGCAGAGCAGCCCAAGTATGACAGCTACAACACCCTTTACCAACAAAATGGTCAGCATGGTCAGCATGGTCAGCATGAGCAGCAACAGCAACATCAACAACAATTCTACTCGCCCGTCTCACCAACAACTATCGACAACCCTTCCAATGTCTGATGAGGCCTTTTGATTTTCAACGGGTGTGGCACGCGTTCTACAAGTGTCCTGTACAAATTTCTGGCAATGGCGTTGTCAGGCGTATTTTTTGCCAACTTGATTAGTTCCGCAAAAACAAGCCTTGTTTATTTTGATTGCCCGTGAGCTTTGACTGCCGCCGCGGCAGGTACCGGCTGGTACGGGACAGTCACGTGACTGATGATTCGCCTGTTAACTGTTGTCTGGGATTGTCTCGTGCTGATAAGGCTTCGCGCCGCCTGGTACGGGGTGGTACGGCGACTGCCATCTACGACCGTCCCTGTCTGCCCCGATCGTCCCACTATCACCTCTTTCTTGTGCAATGTCCTCCTCTATGCAATGTACTTTGTGCACCTTGAGTACATGTTTTTGAGAACGAATGAAAATGTCATGACATCACACAGCCTATTTATTGATACAGTACGCCTCAACTGGGGACTACAGTAATCTGTGAGCAACGATAACGAGATAAACAACAAGGGTTTAACTACTCAACGGCGTTCGTGCTCACGGCATTCGTGCTCACGGCGTTCGTGCCCACATCGTTCGTGCCCGCATCGTTCGCGGTCGGCGGGGCTGAACCGTAGCCGAGCTTGTTCCACTCCTCCTTTGCCATCAGGTTGTGCCCCATGCGGCACTCGAAGTAGACTTTGGCCAGATCGCGACAGTCCGCGTTCCGTTGGCCTTTGTCGTTCAGACACAACATGTACTCGAACATTGGACCCTTGCACTGGCCGTCATGGTCGAGCGGGAATGCGCCCTTAATGGGTGCGGTTGGCGTGAAACGCGGCTGGAACGCTCCCGTCGTCCCCATCGCTGTCACTGATCGCTCTTGGACCCCTGCGGTCGCTGCTCGCTTTCTTTCTTGTACTTGGCAAATTTATCGAGAGTCTCTGGGAAGAGAGGTTTCGTCGGTGTATTTTCTATGGAGTACTGATAATAGTAATGTCCGAGTAAACCACACAGAATTGCGCAGAATAAGGTTGCTCGTTGAATTTCGGACGCCCTGACCATCACTCAGTCCGACTCGTCGTCATCGGCTCCACTCCACTGTCGCAAATCATCCGTCTTTCGACGAGAACCGAGCAGCTGTCCACGAGACGCAAAGTCTTCAAATTCGTAGTACCAATCGAGCACTCGCGGCCAGTTTTGGCGGCACCAAAGCCGATTTTCCGAAGAGTTCCGCAGTCCACGATAGGTCACCCAAGAGCCAGACAATAAGAATACTTCCACAGCAACAACCGGAGGCGTCAGATACCAAGCCAGCCGTCTTTTTACCACCATCGGCAGACCGATCGTTCACCAAAAAACGTCTTGAGCTTGCGGGTGTTGTGTTGGGTTGTCGTCTCCGTCTTCAGCTCTCGACTCATGTCGAACTGAGATTGATTTTTCAGGCATCATGTTCATCAATTACGAACATATACGGTAGGTTTGTGGTTGATGAAATTCAACCAGTAAACTCAACCACAAATGACAAAAGTCTGCCGTACATAATTTAGAACGACAACTGACTAAGGTTTCTTCATCCCCAAGACGTAGCTGCTGTTGCTCCACCATGGTTTGTTTTCGTCGTACCATCTCATTTATTTCAATATTTTTATTTTAGGGTCGAATCAAGAAAACACAGAAATTTTCCCGAAAACTGCAGACGACGATGAAGAAGATGATCAAGCCAACCGATGAGCGAATGTGGGTTGCATGTGCGCTTCGCTTACTATATTTGTATTGAAACATTTTTGTTTTCAGAAAGGAATCGAGTCGCGTGATCCGGAAAAAGAAAGAAGATCCACAGGAACTCAAAGTCAAGGAAGTGTACGAATGCCTTTTTTGCTTTTTTGTTCGATGTTCAGACGTTTTGGCAATAGATTTTAGAATTCATACTCATAAAATCTGCAATTCATGTGTCTGAAATAAATTTTTTTAAAGTTTATTTTTCCTGTATGTTTGACTCAACTGCAACTGCAACTACCTTTACGTGTCCAGCTGAGCTAACATCAAAAACTCACTGCGCCTGTATAAAGTGGTTGATTTACAGCACACGAACTTCGTCGGCCATGTTTCTCAAGTACAACAATCAACTCGGCCCGCCTTTTCACATTCTGATCGACACAAACTTCATCAACTTTTCTATCAAGAACAAGATTGATGTCATGCAGGGACTGATGGACTGTCTCTACGCTAAATGTATCATTTTAATTTCTTCCATGCCATCACTCTGTTCAACAATCAAGCAGAAATATTTTATGGGCAAATCAATCGTTTTGAATAAGCCAAACCTTTTTCATCGTTATAAAATGTTTGTGTTTAGGCATTCCGTACATCTCTGACTGCGTTCTTGCCGAATTGGAAAAAATGGGCAGCAAATTCAAGGTGGCACTTAAGTGAGACATTTTGTTTGTCAACTTGTGGCACAGCAATTGTTTTCAACATGCTTCTGCTTTCGTTCAGAATTGTAAAAGATCCGCGGTTTCAACGGCTGTCGTGCTCTCACAAAGGAACCTACGCTGATGATTGTCTAGTGCAACGGGTCACTCAGGTCAGTAAATTGATACAGGCCCGGCTTAAGGGTCCGGGGGCCCTGGACCTTTTCTCTTGAGGGGGCCTCTGAATACCGCCGGAGGCAAAATTTTTTGGATTTTTACTGCCAGAGCCAAAATTTTGTTGCATGATCTACCGCCGGAGGCAAAAAATTATATATTTTATCGCTGGACGTTCCTTTTTGGCGAGCTGGTGCCCGTTTTCGGCGGTCGGGGGGCCCCCCCTTACATGTGGACAGCCGGAGGGCCCCGGACCTTAAGGTCCAAAAGGTCCATCGTTATTGATACTACGCCAACGGAACATGTTTAGGAAGGGCATGGTTCCTAAGCTTGTTAGGTGGCTTAAGGGGTGATGGTGGCTTAGGCTAGCATGTGCACTGCTAACTAAGCCTAAGCCTAAGCAGAAAACAAGCTAAAAAAACCTGTGTATCGTGTTACGTTGGCGTAGTATCAAAGCACGCTCAGGTCAGCCACAGCGCAGTTGTGCCACTTAAACAATTAGCTTGAAAGCATTTGGCCAATATATTGAAAATAATGTAATTAGTTGGTGTTCAGTTTTGTTGCTCGCATAAACTTTCGTTTTCCAGCACAAATGCTACATCGTGGCTACATGCGATAAAGACCTGAAGCGTCGCATTCGCAAGATTCCTGGCATCCCGATCATGTACGTTCGGCAGCATCGCTACAGCATAGAACGAATGCCCGACGCTTACGGCGCTCCGAAGAACTGAACGATTGGTTCGGTTATCGTTCTTGCAGTGATTTTGTTTAAGTTGTTGAGTTTATGCAGAAAAATAAAGCTCAATATGGTATGTTTCGCAGTTCATTGAGTTTTAAATCACAACTTTCAGTATGGCAAAAAGAAAAATTTAAATCATGGCAAAAAGAGAATATGCATTCATCATTGTACATGGTGCTTCGGTTTCACGTGCCTTCTTTGTGTAAACCACAACACTGCACATAGAATTACGGTAGCCGCGACCAAAATCCCGTAAAACGCAAGGAAAGGAAACTTGCCCTGCAAAATTGAGATTACTGACGCGTCCCTAGGGTTAGAAATTATGCCGAACCTGTTTGAGGCACTTGAATCCATGATACCCGTCGTTGCAAGGACACTGAACCAGTCCAGGACCATCATTCGCACACTGACAGTGAACGCATTGCGCCTTCTCCGTGCAGTTGACTGAAATTGGGTACTGTACTCTAATAAACCTCACAGCAGTCACAATATACTCGTAATTTCTACAAGAGTTAACCAGATTTTAAAGACTCACCGTACACCCAAAACGTTTGCGACCAAAATCGTTGTGGGAAAATTACAGGAAATAGATTTTAATTATATAAATGAACGATACTCAATCAGTAAAACGTTGTTTGTCTCATGAACATCATTCTTGCTGTTTGAACGACCTCAATTTGTGGTTAACTCTCGTAGAAATTACGTCTATAAAACGAACATGTTGTTTCTTCGCAAACGTCAACTTGGTCGTTGCATTGCAGTGAATCACTGCCCCTTGCATGCTGTTCCTTCCATGCGTCCTTTCCACCAGGACACTGCTTGAAAACTGCTTCTGGCACTGTGACGTTCGCCAGCGAAGTCATTCCTCGAAAGAACTCTGCATCAACGTCGCCAAGTTTGTTCATGCTCAGATCGCTAAATTGAACGCGCCTGTTGAAACCAACAGAGATAGAGCAGTGAAAACATACATGAATATAAGATCTGCAGCGCTGGCATCAAATGTTGATGTCCCTAACCGGCTGGACCGCCCAAGCTGCTCCACAGAGCAGTTGTATAACAGCACTCTGAAAAAATAAAAATCAATCAATGCAATTACAAGCAAATCGACGAACCCAATGATGTGAGCAGTTTTGTTCAGACAGCAGGATCCCTTTAGTGTAAATCCCGAAGATTCTTTGCATAATTCCAGTTGTGGCTGGACTGTAAGGCACTGGCATAAGTCTGCTCCCTGAAAGCTAGCCGTAAACGCATCAAATCATCACTTCGGCTTTCATACCGCCGCCGCAACTTCATCAGCTGATGCACGATGTGATAACAGTATCCAAAGGCCGACGAACGAGGATGCGATCAGCATTTTTGCACATGCGCTGTCTCAAATAAGCAACAGGCACTTTGTTGGTATTGATCGTTCCCCCCCGTTGAAACGAAGCTGAAATTGCAATCGATGACGTTCCCGAAACATATTTGTTATAAATGGATATGCAATGCCATGTAGTGACGACCGGTTTTGACCGCAGGTTGGCACAATATCGATGGTGAAATTGTAATGATTTATTTATTGGCATAATGGGATCATTGATTATTCAACTCATTACAAATGTGGTAATGACACAGAGCAATAAATCGACGCCTGCATGAATGATAGGAAAACTAATTTGCCGCACCTCAACGAACTGCAGCAACATCAGTACAAGTTTTTGAATGCAACATCACCTATCAAGTCTTGAATAAACTCCACAAAGGGCAACAAAAAAATAACAGGATGTTATTGATTTTTACCGCATCAGTAAATAAACAAGAAACAACTACCGTCCAGGAATCTATTCAAGACTTCAAGAATACGCTCGCTGACACTACTAGATAAATAGCACATATCAATGTATCGACTGAAAAATAAATTTGTACCATTATGAACACAATTGAGGGATTTTCGAAGAGTCGAGTCAAGAATCCTACACAGTAATACTTGTGTTACAACGGCGTCCGCAACCAAAACAATTGGATATCCTAATCCTAGTCACAAAATAGTGCAAGGAATTTGCCAAAATATAGCAGAATCGAACTCGTAGTAGCAAAACACAAAGGCAGCACGACGGCAGGGAATAAATATGCGAAAAGCAGAAAGAAACGAATGAAGAAACTGTGCTGACAATTGATGGCAAGACAGCGCACCGAATGAACGCATAAAAGAAGACACGACCGACATGTGGTATCTCGAAACGGTCGAACATTGTGATCACTGAAGAAACTGAAATCGCACCGCTTGCAAGAACACGCCTGGTCAATACTATGGTCAACGCGCCGGTACAGACAGAAGGACTGAGAAATATGAACGAGCGACAACAACTGGCACTGATCAGCAGCGAGCGAATGGGACAGACAGAGAGACCACAAGAGTGAATGCACAGCATGACAGACAGGCGCACAAACGGAACTAAAGCAGAGCGGTGCTGTGAGCAGAAGAGATGACACGAGAACGCCCCTCCGACCACCAATCGTCGCAAGAAGTCCTCAACTCAGCCAATACCGCCACAAATGGGAACCGACGAGTGACGGCGGAATGCGACGCTCATTGGTCGTCCTGACACCAAATCAATCGGACCGACCGCGCGCGCTTCCTACGCGTACAACCCCAGTCGGTAGACCTTCCCCGAAAGGAACGAATGCAGAATGAACACCACTGGCTTCGGCGACGAGAGCAAGTCCAATTCCTAAACAAGCAAACACGTGTCAGATACCATCGTCGTTCCCATCGTCGCATCGATCCGCCACTGTGTCTACTAACCTGTTCGCCAGTTTCGCCGCCGAAATCGATCCAGAAGAAGCGCTGGCCGTCGTCGCCCGTCGACTTGATCGACTCGAACGATTGTCGCCACACGACCCGCGAGCCCGAAGAAGACGACGATGCCGCCGACACGTCGAACGAATTCGAATCAGTCGCGAGCAATGTGAGGCCCTCCTCGTAGTGCATGACCAAACGACAGTCCCGCCCTTGCCACACGCACGCTGCAATGCACTCGGCGCTCATCAACGCTCCACAGAAACATTCAAACAACGCACGACAGGTGACTTCGCGAATAAGCGCGCAAGCCTCGTAGGTGGTGTGCACGACCGTCTTGACCCACGTCGCCAGGTCGCGATGGGTCTCGACGCGGAGCACATGCGACTCAATGCCCTGTTTGGTGCCCGTTCGCGTCGTGAACGAGATGACGTCGGACAGTCCGGCGATCACCGGATTACTGCGCGCCGTCGTGTGCACCAGTCTGCAACCGAACGTGTTCAGAGGGAACACTAAGTCGACCGACCTAGTGGCAATGAGTGGACGGGTGACTTTGGGTGTCGCCCATTCGGACTTGAGACTGGGCACGTGCTCGTAGAAGAGCAAGTCGTTCTGCGTCAGTGCGGCGAAGACGGGACGCCACTGCTGCGTGCCGTCCAATCCCTGGACCTTCTCGCCCAACCAGCCCATGTGCTTAACTTCTGGGCAGCCGCCGAGCATTAGGTTCACCTCGGCATTTGCTTGCGTCATCAGAGACTCGGCGCATGAATGCAGACTCTGGAACCAGGCATCCGCTTCATGAGGTGAAGGACATCTGCAGATACCAATCGCCATTTAACGACTTTCATCAAGCTTGCACCACCTACCTTAATGTGATCACGTGCCGCGCGTTGGGAGATACGAGCTCTACATAGCGCTGCTCGCGATCCGATTGCAGGTAGCTCCCGCGAATAATAAAACAGAGCTTGAGCGGAATTATCTGCAAACGACAAATGTTAACGGAGTGTGTGAGAGACGCGTTGCTACTTTCATGTCCGTTCTAGAGCCGCCATCTTTCAGTGTGGATCGGGCGGTGGCGTACGGATCGTCATCCCAGAGAACATCGTTGAGCACATTTTGTCGCCGAAAGTACGGCATCACTTCGCGAAGATACTTGACTGAAAAAACAAACGACTGAGAATGGCAAAGAGAACGAGAGTGGACGGAGTGAAATTGAACCTTCTAGATCGACGATGCGTCCAGCGCGTTTCAGAGCGCGTACGGCCTCGTCGTGAGAAGCGTCGCGCAACGGCTCGCCGTTCACAGAAAGGATAGCGTCGCCGACGAACAACTGCCCCGTCATGTCGGCGGCCATGCCCTTGAAGATCTTGCTGATCAGAATGGGCATCTTGTTCTCGCGTCCCCCCTTGATGCTGACGCCGAGTCCATTGCCTTCGTGCTTGACGATGCGCACCAGGCGCTTGTCGGCGGCGATCGAGTCGGCCGCTGACATGGCCGTGGACGAGGCGGCGTCGTCGATGCCGCCGCTCGCGAGCTCGTCGACGGTGAGCACGAGCGCCGTCTCGTCCAATGTGACAGAGACTCGGTGCCATTGCTGGCGGGCGAAGACCTCAAGGTATCCGGTGCGCGCAAGGCTGGTCATCGCGCATGTCCTTTCGCTCTCACCACCTCTCCTCACCGACTCTGCAACCAGTCACTCAATTTAGTACATGCTGATGACGCGCGCAAATCCACAAAAACGACTATGTTTTGCGAAAACAAAAATCTTTTCTGCAGAGAGAGCATAAATCTCACTCTACTGCGGAAATCGTATTGCGAGCATCTTTACAACGTTGACGTCGCTGACTGCTGCTGGAGCTGGTTCAGTTGGTGCGATGTAGGCGGCGGGTAACAGCTCGTTTGCGAACCATCAAACGATACGCAGGGAACCATAAAATATCATTGCGGCTGCATGAGCAACATCATAGAGAACGACTGCTGCTGGTGCAAGCGTTTGTTCCAGCTGCTTTTACAAGACGGCAGCGAAAGGACGTCTCTTCTTTGCAAGATTAGCGAAGGATTTGATTGCTTGCGGTTGCAAAAGCATAGCTTTTTCTTCTGATACTCGGATTCAAATGCGCGCAATCGCGTTTGAGGCAGGACGAAGATCAGGAACGTTGGGACAAGAAGAACGCCTCAGACCGTTGCGCGAAATCGATTATCGCTCACGAGTTCCTACTGGCGGGCGGTCGGTGCGAGGCGGCGCGCTCAGCTGCCTTTGCTCGCTCGCCCAGTTCTCCATTTGGCGTTGATGTTTTGTGCGTAGCTAAGGACCTTGAAGGATTGATATTTTACCTCACAAGTAGCCCAGGAACACGAAACAGTTTCTCCTTAACAACTGAAATTGTAGGCTATGACCCTGTTAAATGATGGCGCCCCTGTGGTTGGTGTCGCAGTCGCACCCCTTGTGCTATTGCTTTGACATTCTGCTTTTGCCTTTGCTGTGTTTGTTTTTTGTCTTATTTTATCAAGTGAAGTCCCGTACACGATTGTTTGCTTGAGCTACTCTATTTCAATCCGATTTTTGGTTTCTGTCACGCGACAGTGACGGAGGAGTTCACAGAACGGAGTGCGGTTGCGGTTGCGGTTGCCGTAGGTTGTTACTCTGCGCTGTTTGTTTGTTCGCTTATCTTACATCGCACATTTTCGGATCCTCTGTAGTTTCTTGCGTGCCCGGCGCCTTACCGCAAACGCGTTTTTGTCGACATGTAGAGATTTGTGTTTACTGTCTGAGTGTCAGCCAGTTTGCCGTCGAATGGCCCGAGAGAGAACTGTTGTCGCATCGCGTGTGGGCAAGAAGGAGTAGGTGGCATTCGTCCTTGTGTTACGTCGATGACAGCAGATGTGAGAGCGAGATAGGAGAACGGCTGACGTAGGGCGGTGAGAAAGTTGCGGCCATACGCGGTTCGTAAACAACAATGATCGGGTCTTAATGGATGCGCTCTTTGCAGACGAAACGAGCCCAGGAGGCTGTGGTGATGCGCAGAGCAGAAAGAAGCGCAGACGATGGGTGGTCGCGAAGATGAAGAGGAAGGGGCTGTTGAAAACGGCCTGAACGAGCAACAAGGGAACGCGCTCAAGGATGTGGCGGCCGGAAGGCCTCCCAGCCGCTTCCTGGAGCCATTTCGACATCAGGTGATACCATCCTCCGTCTGCGTCATCGACATTTTTCATCGCTACGATTTCAGGTTGGCGGCCATGTCGGTCTTCTCTGCTGGGACGCGCATCACGTGTGCAAACCGTTTACTGAGCGAGAAAACAACTTCTACCGCCGTCTCTCAAAGAGCTTCGCCGCGTTCGCTCCGGTGTACTGTGGTGAGCTCATTTGGCATCTGCATATACAGGAGCGTTGGACTGACGTTCATTCTGTCAAGGTGTCGTCGAAGTGTCGTTCGAACCTGACTCTTCCGGCTACTTGTCGGTCATCGCCTATCCAGTGCCGTCTGTCATCGGTGAAGACGAACAACGATCGCCCTGCGTCAATTGCAATAATCGCCAACCAATGGTCGTCGGCAAACGAGTCCACCAACATTCGGCCAAGTATCGGTCAGTATCACCCGCTTCCTCTCCGAGCCCGATTGCAAACTAATGTGTTCAGATTCCGTATGAAGAAGAGCGGCAATCTGGAGGTGGAGTCGGCGACGGAGAACGCTGCGGAGATGTTCCACGATGTGACGAGTGGTGCCAACAACGCGCAGAACCCCTGGGCGTTTTACTGCCAGACGCGGCATGTAGCTGCCATGCAGCAGCACGACCTGAACCAAGGCCGCCATCGTCAGTGGCTCTGCCACTTTGTTGAGCTATTTAAAGCGCAGCGTTACTTGCAGGTTTCATGCTGCTGGAGAACCTGGTCTCTCGCTTTCGACATCCTTGCGTGGTGGATCTGAAGATGGGCACTCGACAGCACGGCGACGACGCCCCTCAGCAAAAGAAGCTGCAGCAAACGGACAAGTATGTACACCCCTCATCACATCTTGTTAAACGTGTTTTGTTTTAGATGTGCGCGTTCCACGTCCGCCAAGATGGGTGTTCGCATCGTCGGGATGCAGGTGTTCGACGCGAGCAGTGGCGTCTACAACTGCGCCAACAAATACTTCGGTCGTGAACTCGACCCCGCCGGTTTTCACCGCCAGCTGCGCAAGTTTCTCGTCGACGAGCACGGCCAAGTTCGTCGAAGACTCTGCGCTGCTTTCCTGCGTCGTATCGACGCTCTCTTTCAGGTATAAAAATCACTTGATTGTGTGTCAACTATTTCCTGTTGTTTTCTCTTCTGCTCATAGGTGCCCGGCTGATTTAAAGTAGGCAGAGTTTTGCGACCTCCCCCCCAAAAAAAGGCCGAAAAAATACGGTATTTTGGGCAAAAATTTGATACGGTAATTTTGTCTAATTTGCATTTGCAAATTTGTAACCCTCCCTCTGCTTCTGCCTCTGCTACTTAACAAGTACCCATTATGCGTTCAGGTGATGTCGCAAGCGGAGGGCTACCGCTTCTACTCGGGGTCGTTGCTGCTCATGTTCGACGGGGCGGCGTCGACGCCGGAGACGGACGAGGCGGCGGACGCGGCGATAGACGTGCGCATGATCGACTTCGAGCATTCGACGTTCTCCGGCTTCCGGACGGACGCGCCATACACGGGCATCGACTCTGGCTACCTGCTCGGTCTGCGCTCGCTGGCGGCGACGATCAAGGCGGTCGCCGACGAAAAGCCGAAATCGGCCGCAGTCGGCAACTGATGTGGAACGTCAGTGCTGCGTTGTCCATATTCGATGTCATTCATTGATCCAGGACGTGCCACTCAGCTGTGCTGCACATAATAATCGTAACATAGTTGTTGAGCGAACCTTCCTCGTTTCCACTCTAGCCGGCCTCGGCTATATTTTTCTCTTCGCGCATGTTCATAATTCTAAGACAAACGTTCTGTTCCCGCTGTTCTCTGTCGGTTTCGTTCGAACTTGTTATTTCCTGTCCACTCTGTTCTACATGGATTTTCAGTCGAGATCTGAATACGCTGGTCCATAAACGTGCTCCGCTTTGTATATTGCCAGTTCATATTAAGTGATTGTTCCTATTCATTTATCAATGAAGCTTATTTTACTACATAAAAGGCCGATGTCCGGAATTTACCGCACTCGCATTGCGTCAAAAACAATTTGCCCAATTCTGTCGCTTCAGATTGTGAAAGAATGTGTGATAGAAAAGAATGGGCGATAAACTTTCGATCTAAAGAATGCAATTTGCTTTTGCACAAGGTGCGAATAGCAATAAACAGCGTTTTTATCGCTTGTACGCCACATACAAGTAATAGCAGCAATCAAATCGTTGCATTCTTGATCGCCGCAACCTTGTGACAACAAAATATCTTCTAGACGTTAACTAGATTTGCACAAAGCAAGTAATAGTGCACAAAGGCACAGATTGGCACGGTGAGCCGATAGGATCAGATCAGACATTGGAAGTGGTGTGCTGTGGACGACTGATCAGCTCTTCTCGTTCTTCCGCAGTGCCAATCGCGCCATTTCTGTGAGTCACGCCATTCGCTTCTTTCGGAGTCGAATTGATGATGATGGGCAACGACAGTTTCGGAGGTTCGTCGTAGAGTGTCTCAATGAATCCAATACTGTTCGCATGTGGATGGAAATCATGTGCATCATATTCTAGGAACGGCCGGTCCAGTTTTTCGGAGATGAGCTTCTCCTTCTCCTTCTTGGCGGCTTCTTGACGGAAGTTGTCCCAGAGTTTGTTGATGATCTCTGTGGCGATGAGGTCGCCGGCGTGACTCGCCAACATGCGCAGTACGAGAATACCGTCTGGCCGCAGACCATCGTCGGCGAACTTGTTGAGCACGATGCGCGTTTGAGGGTCCGATGGGACGCGCAAGTAACGCTCCACGAAACTCAGTCGACGCGAGTGCGACGCTGTCGTCGTGATCCAGTACAACATGTTCACTGTCGTCACCAACGCCACCATCACGAACCACCACCAGAGAAACAGGAAAATCTGAACAAGACAGCTGTTGTTGAAAAATTTTATTTGCACGAGCTCCAACTTTTTCGTTGAACATGTTGATCATCAGAACACATTGAATGGTGTATCGGTGAAGATTGCCGAGGACTCGGACCTGAATTTAGCATAGCTAAAAATACGAACGACAGGAAGAAAACGACTGGCGACTGACCTCGAAATCACACAAAGTGACTCGTGGGAAATTGCCGCTTTCTTCCCATACTCGCCCATGCGCCAAATCGTAGAGGATCTGAAGGCCCCACATATGGTTTTTCTGCCCGAGAAACTCGTTCATGACCAAGAACTGCACGATGACGTTGAGGATGTATAGTATCTTGGTGAAGACGTAGAGGAATGTGACGTAAGTGCCCTTCGCCTTGCCGAATTGCATAACAATACTTTGCCAGCAGCCGCCGGTTTGCCGATTCGCAAAGCTTTGCTGCAGTGCGATACTGTCCTCCAAGTGCTGCGTGATTGTATTGACAGCTTTAGTTCGTGCTTCGCCGTGAATGTTCTCCGTGTCACCGGCCATCTTGATAATGCTCAGAATGTCAATACCTGCAAGAAATCAAGCTCTCGTTTTCCTTCATTTTCGCCCCTCACCAAAATTTTTTTTGGTTCATTTGTAATAGAAAGCACATTTGCAACATGATCGGACAATTATTTGCTATGTTGCCCTTTAAGAATTTTGACAGTGAGATTATTGACAACGGTTCATTGCTTGCTAGTCATTCCAGGGGCCTGTTTCATAAAAGACAACGGACTGCGGACTAACGGATTTGTGTAATGTGGAGCGCGCGCATTGGACGTTTGGCCGTTTTGGAC
>JAQGCX010000321.1:0-18515 GCA_034700205.1 Plectus parietinus
TGCCAACCAATTACCAAGAATGAATTATATATTCTTGATCACGCAATATTTATTCTTGGTAATTGGTCACAAAACGGGCCGTTTGAAGTATGCCCAGCCCTTAACACCTGACATTGACATTTTATGAAGACATATTGTTCCATTCTAGCCAGAATACTTGAACATCTGCTTCTGGTACGTACCGCCCAGTTTGCGCGGTTTTGATCCGGCGGAAAAGAAAGCTCGACTTGAAAAAGTCAGTTTAACATGGCAGTGGAAAATACAAAGTCGATTTTTTTCAGATTGCGCCGAAAATAAAAGCGAAGATGATGGAAAGGGGAACGACGATGGTGGGATACCAACCGGACAAGGACCGTCCTAACTTCTTCCGCATGATCATTTCCAATCAAGCCATCACTCGCGAAGATCTTGACTTTCTCATCGACGAAATTGTCACCATTGGAAAGGAAATCTAAACAATACCGTACTTCACATCCGATACCCGGTGTTCAAAGAATGATATAGAGTAGCTGATACATTGTTGTGTTCTATTAACAGCATAATATTTTTTCGTATTGTGTATCAATGTGCAATAAATAGTTTTCAGTCAGATAGTGCCACTGCTTGAATGTAGATCAAATTACTGTAACTGTACGCCAGGGAATTGTGCTGAAGAAGTGTATCCAATATCCATGGTAAATTTAATTACTTGTGCTTAATAATAGATCCCTGCATAAGTCCGTGAACAGAATAAATTAAATGTGCTTGATGAATGGAGAGAACATTGTATCAAAGAATCGCGGTCAGCCGAAACAAGTTTTATGTTACATCTGTTGTTGTCCTATACTTGTTGGGCATTGCTTTTTTGGGCATTGCTTTTTCTTAACCTCTACTACGCGATATTTTAACGACATTTAAACAAAAATGTATACACTTAAGGTAGAACATAAATATAGCAGTACGCTTGCATTACATTACAGTCCGCTTAAATACCAGTCAATTGGGCACAGTGAGGGAGTACCGGAATAGGGAGGGACAAGACACAATGCCTGTCAATCATGTATCACAATGCCTGTCAATCACGTATACCAATGCCTGTCAATCACGTATCGCAAGTCATTGTCATATGTAACGCCGTAGCCATGAAAATTGGATAATGGCGGTTCATTTTTCAATTTTCAATTTTCCGCTGTAGAAATGAAAAATGAAATTTCAAGCCCATATTTACATTTTCACGGCTCAGAAAAACTGAAATTTAATATGGCCCTCGGGTACACGGGCAATGCCTCGCGTATAAGCGAACAAATAAAAAGTTCAAAAAATGAACACTGCATCTTCAAGATCATTTTCAGCAAGTACAAGTACAATATTCGAAGATCATGCCCTCAGCTATGTAGAGGGCTTGTACCGAATGTAAAGCCTATTTAATGTGTGAAATGCGAACGAGATGCAAACTACACCTTTCAGTTGTCAGGCATCAGACTTGTCATTACTTTGATGTCGTTATTGTTAGTTACTGACTCGCCTACAATAGTCAAATTCGTCTTTTCCATTCGGTATTGTTCCAGTGATATCATAATAAGGCTATTTATGGAGACAAACGAGTCTCTGATCCGATGCCCGAGGGGACGTGGCCGAAGCAGTAGCAGATTCCGTTACAGTCGGCACGGCCCACTGTCGATCATTTGTGCCATTTGTGTCTTGTGCCATTTGGGAGGCTGACGTCTCGCTCGCCTCTCAGCACAACAACGAAAAAGTGCGCAGGATGTCGGATGAAAATGAGTTAGTTTTACGCCGACGCTGGGGTAATAAATCGATGTTCTGGTTGGTTTATTTCGAGCCAGTGTAATTGACGATGTTTTAGACTGCAAAAAATGTAACAAGGCGGGAACAAAGTTGTGCAATTCAGAGAACACGTGCGTATGCCAGAGTGGGTACGGCGGCGCGTACTGCCAGAAGTGCAGCAGCAATTACTCGTTCATCTCCGCCAACAACACATGTCTCCCATGCCCGTGCGACCCGCGTCGTTCCACGGGGGCTTGTTTCTACGATACGAGTAAGTACTTGTTTTATAAATTGGCCACGAAAAATTCAAGTGAACGCAACGGAGAGGAGAAATACGAACATAGACAAAGTGAGCGCGATATGATTAGTGATGATGAGTGGAGAACTGGAGGAGCTTGGGACGGCACGGCAGCAGAACCGCGTGTTCACGCTCGACAACAGCAGCAGACGGTGTCGTGCACGCTCCGCGTCGGACGTGAGCGGCTCGCCACGCAGGGTCCATCGACGCACAATCTTTTGTCCTTCCCGCGGCAAATGTCGGTATGTTCGGCACCCCGAATTGATGTCCATGCCGACCACACCGCAGATAGGTTCCGCCAGGCACTGACAGCTCTTCGACGTCCGATCCACGTCCACGTCCATCTCCACCAGATGTACTCGGTAGCGCGCGTAACGGCCTTCACATTGGCCACCACATGCAGCCGCGTCGCAGTCGCCCACTTCGGCCGTCTCGCAACTGTCCGCACTGGAACCGACGGCGATGGGGTCGAGTGTGTCGACGACAGACAGCACGGCGAGCGGCCAAAATAGCCGCAACAGCATATCGACGATGATCGGTGCAGACCAATTGGCAGTGGAGAGGGAGAAGAGCAGCAGAGAACTAGGTGGCACGCGTCTCGGGTTGCGGGAGTAGAAGCGCTGGGTGGTGTAAGACGTTGGGAGGAAGAACAGAGAAAAGAACGGATGGCGGGTGGGGCAAAATCGCCCGCTGCTCCGCCGAATGGCACAAAGCGGTGGCGCCGGAGATCGACGCCCGTCCGCGACTAATATTTACGGCGTTCGGAGCGCGCCAATTTCATAGTACGCCCGATTCAATTTGCAAACCGCACAATTTTAGACGCCGACCACGTCGTCTGCTTCGGCTGCGTCCCGGGATTCGCTGGTCTCCGCTGCGATCGTTCCGACAGCTCCACCGCCGCTTCGGTCGCCAATCCAAATGGTTGGTGCGGTTTACGTGGCAATTATATCTCGAGCCTGCCGCGATAATGCGCCGCATTTTAGGCCAGATCACTGCTCCCGCTGCCACCCTGCCCATTATCGCCGCATCGGTTGGCGGCATAGTGCTGGTGCTACTGCTCCTTGTACTGGTCGCCGTCTACTGGCACCGCAGGTACCGCAGGCCCCGACTGCCGCTGCGCGATGCAGTGCGCATCCATGTGAATCCCAACGATGTCTTCTTCTCCATCAACGACTACTCAGAACTTTCGCCGCCTGAGAGAAAGCGCGAGCTGCCAGAGGCGGTCAAGCGTAACTCGGCGCAGTTCTATTTTTTGTCTCCCGGCGACGACGATGGAGACAAGTTGATCGACGATTCAGATGGCGAACAAGAGACAGGTGCCGTACGGCGCTGAGCGATGTGGACAGATGCCGTCGATTTCCGTTGCTTTACCGTCCGATGCTTTCTATTTCGTCGACTGATTTACAAATGTTTTTTTGGCGCACAGCTGCAATCGTTCATCTCTCAATGCTTAGTTTTACACGGCTGATGTTGTGCTTCGGTTGTTTCATAGCGATCGCTTACACGGCCGGGTGCTCACTGTTGCTTAACATAGGTCACCCAACCAATCATTATATGCAATACGTTTCTTTGACAATAAACACTCGAGAATACCGTATTATTGTATCGCTGAGCAAAAAAGACAACAGAAAGGTTGTACCCATGGTCAGAACAATACACTCCATATGATCACGCGAAGCAAAATCCCGATTACAGTCAACTCCTTTTTTAGGATAACCCAAGGGACCGATCGAACCGTTTATCATGGGAGGTTTTAGTAGAAACTTTATCCTATAAGAAGTGTTTTACAACGGGAACCGTTATCCTATAAGAGGTGTCACTATAAAGAGTTTACTGTAGTTTTATTGACCAAGTGGTTTTCGCGAAGAAAAACAACTTATGTGATGAATAGAACATGAATCAGCTCATCAGTAAACACAAATGTGTCACTTAAATCCAATGCCCACTTAAAGTCGCTGCGAGTAGATAGCAGAATTACTGTGTGGCGAAGAGGGCGGTCACAAAAGTGCGCTGAGTGTAAACAGTGCGGATCGGACGAAACTCGCATGACGACGCGACCGGTCCGAGCGACGCGGCGGTGGATGCAGGACGGAAGAGTACGACGCCTGCACACCTCATCTGTGATGCGTCTTAGGCTCGCGCACGTTGCTGTCGTCCTTTGGTCCCTCGCCGCCGTTTCCGCTCGCGGCGGTTCCGGAGGAGGAGGTCGTGGAGGAGGAGGACGCAGCGGAGGAAGGTCGTCTTCCAGAGGGTCATCCAGAAGAATCAGCACCGCTTCTACATACTCCGCATCTGGAAGAGGAACAGTGGGACGAACGAACACTATCAAGGCGGCTTTGGTCGGTGCAGCAGCTGGATATGTGATCGCCAGGGGAAGCCAGAAATTGCTGCAGCCTCGGGAAAACTCGCTCAGCTACAACAATCAGCTGTTCTTTCTGATGCCCCTCAACCTCGGCGAAGACGACACCAGTATGCAGTGCGAGTATGCGATTGAAGATAGCGACGCCTTCTTCAAAGATGTCGAACTTGAAAGCACTGGCAAGAGAATCAGCAAACTGTACTACCAGTGTTACGAGCACGAACAATGCTGCGGTCTTGAGTGTTGCAAAGAAGAATTAGAAGGCGGACTTGGCATTTATATTTTTCTTCTGTTCATTGCCATGTTTGTTTTAATCGTCGTTTGCTACGCCATTTCTTTGTGCATGCAACTGAGTTACGGTTGTTGCCGTCACAATGACATCGGGGAACCCGTTGATGTATAAGTTGAACGATGGTGCCAAGCAATGTCTTTCTTTCCAAACTGTATTTCACTGAGATTCTGATGCTCAATACCGTTTTACTGTACTTTAACGCGAATTCTGCAGGCAGTGACAGCTGAAGTGTCGAGCATACGAATCAGGTTATCAATTTGTTCGAAATAATGAGCGAATTTTAGTGTTATGTTAACATAACATAAATGTGGATGAATAATATTGCGCGTTCATGTGATATAGACAAGAACTGGGAGAAACTTGGCGAAACGATTGAGTGGGACCTGATGCGAAATGCACATCGATGCAGGCGATACAACTCAATCAGTCGGGGAGCGGTTGCGCAGAGGGTTTACGACGCACAGCTATGCTGATCTTGAACGACGTGCTGTTGCGAAACAGCGCTTCGACCAGCAACACAAACTTGTCGGCGTCGGGACGTCGAAGCAAGAGATCGGACCGATGCGTCGTCGTCTGATGCAAAAAATAGGCGGTGGGCGTTGCGAACGCCTCCGAACAAAACTCGCAAGTCGGTCGGTCTTGCATCTTGCACACCTCCAGAATTTCCGTCCCCTTGAACGAACGCAATTCCACGTCCTTTATGATCGCATCATGTTGCTCAACCGCTGAAATTTTCCCATCTATTTTCAAAATTCAATGGCAGCGGTTTAAAACGCCCCAGTCATTGTGACTGCTGTGAATCGAACATTGCTTGCAACCCCATTAAATCAATGCTATAAATAAAATCAGTATACCGTATTTTAAGAAACAGTAACCTAGGGTTACTATTATTTCTGGGTACGGGAGGGTTGAAATAATAGCAACCCACGCAGAAATAGTAACCCATGGGTTGCTATTTTTTGTACTGGGCAAGGTGAAATTGTCCCAAGTACGACACAATATGTGTTCAGCACATCAATAACATGTGCTTTAGATGTTTAATTATATCGTTCTTTCATTTTCTATTGACAAACAGCCAGATTATATCTACTTTTTGCTTGAGTAAATTCAAAAAATGTTCATTTTTCTCGAATTTTTTGTACTAATATTTGATCTCAATGAGGTTGAATTAATAGTAACCCACGCAGATATAGTAACCCAGGGTACGGGAGGGCAGAAATAATAGTAACCCTAGGTTACTGTTTCTTAAAATACGGTATATCATAAAATGCTGCACATGAAACAAGCAATGTCAAAATGTTGCATTGCTTTTTTTCAAACGCAGAAAACAGCTGACCGTGCTCAATCATTATGTTCGCGTTTTCCAGGTAGTTTTTGCATGCCGGGCACTGCGAGCCTGACGAGCGCAGCAGTCCGGGTTCGCTGGTCACGGGACTGGGCAACGGAGTTGCCGTCAGTGAATCAGACTTCTTGTGAGCACTGGCTGACGTCCCAACGCGAGGGCGTTTGACAGCCATCGACGGCGACAGCGGAGGTAGCGGTTTCGGCGCAGGAGACGGATCGACCACCGAGTCCTGCCGTGCTCCGTTCTCAATGCCATCCGCTTTCTTAGTGATCGGTGACCGCGGGATCTGCAAACGCCGTTGACCATCAGCTAGGGTTGCCAGACGTTCTCCTTTAGGGAGAAATGTCCTCCTTTGGAGGAGTCAAAAATGAAACAAGCACTGGATAAAAGAGACCTATCCTTAGCCTGAGCAAAAACATTCAAAGGGGGGATTAAGCTATTTTCCTAAAAAGCTAAAAATACCCAAAAAATGTCCTCCTTTAGGCAAAAAGTCCAACTTTGGAATCTTAGACAACTGGCAACCCTACCATCAGCAGACTGGCCTTGTGCGCTACCTTTTCGGTGTCGACTTTGTGCTCTATCTTGCGGCGTTTCTTCAGCTCGCGGCGGCGTTCGTTTTCGTTGACGCCTTCGACGAGCGAGATGAGGTCGTGGCGCACCATGTGGTCGTTGTACTGGATCAGTGTGGGGAACAGCTCGCCACACTCCCAACAACTGAAATTTCGTTATCATGCACTGTTTTGACGCGTCAGTCATAGTTAATAAGTGGAAATTTTGCCGTCAACGATTTACTTGTTTTTTGCTTCATGTGCAATATAAGAATGTTCTGGAAAAAGATTTACAGGTGTCGACGCTCGCTGTCCTCTGGATCATGGAGTAACTGCATGTGGTCCTTGTGCGCGTAGTCGTGCATGAAGACGACGCCGCAGTCGAGGCACACGAACGACTGATGCCCCTCCGATCTGCGATTCGGCATCGTCTTTCTCGCTCGAGCCGGTCGCGCGCTCAGAAAAGGCGCCGACATCTTCTGAAAACTCGCCGTACAGCACACTAATGCTGGTTAATGATTTAAACAGGAACGACTATTGTCGTCGGTTGTCTGTCAACCGAATACGCAACAGAACTGTCTTTTCAAATTTGCAACACGTAGAACAACTAATTCTTCTTTCAGATACTGTTCAAAGGGTGCCGGACGGAAAAATATTTCAGGCACAACTAACTGCATACAAGTCTAATGCGCATTGCAACGGATCATAGAATGAAGAACGATGACTACAACACACATGTATATTTGGAAATAGCACCAGCATGATCGCATCAGTCCTGAGTAAAAATACGTGTGTCCGCTATTTCTCTGGTCTCCGTATTCTGCGCCAGCGCCGCTTGAAAATCGCCAATTTTCTTTCCCATGTCGGGTGCATAATCGAATTCGAATTCTCTTCGAATCATATCTCTAAATTCGGAAGACCATCGCATTTTCAAGTTGTAGGTCATGTCAGGCGTGGGGTAGCCAAATTCTCTGTAACAGATCACTCGGAATATTGATCGTCGACAAAAAAAGCGAAACTTACTCGATCATCACGCAACAGATGAATATAACGGAAGTACTTCCAACGGCGTGCAACCACTTCTGCTTGAATGCGGGAGTTCCCCACGATCGCGCCTCTTTCGCGCGCACAAATTGTGCTACCCTCAGCACTTGAGACAGACGCATATTTGGAGTACTTTTTATTAAAATATGATAAATGTGAATTGTGCTTCAAGGTAAAGATCGACGAATGAACGCGGAAGTGATTGTTTTTCGTTCCGTCTTCACATTATATGCCAGAAGGTAAATATGCAAATCGATCAGAGTACGTCTCACACGACGACGCGACGCGCGCAGGCACGCGTGCCGCAATAAAACGCAACAGACAAGAACTGGCCAAGTACCGTAACCTTTACTTGATTCAATATCATCGCTTTCGGACCATAATTGCTTTTGATTTGCGTATAATCCGCTGACCAAACAGTTTTCATCAGCGAAACTATTGATCGGGAAGCACGCTGTTTTTGAAGAGGAACTTGAATAAAGTGACGATAGCAGAGACAATGAAGCAAAATGGCGAAGATTTGTACGTTGCAATTGTCAATTGACTGCTTCGCTATGTTGTGGTATCCGGGACCCGTCAAATATGCAAGTGAAAAGTGAAAAAAAATCGAAGACCATCGGTAACTGTCGCTGTATGGAAATGGTTTTAATAATTAGCGGAACAAGAATAAAAACAAAAGGACAGAACAGAGATGAATTATTCTCTAGTCCATATCACTGGAAACACTGGTTTCTAGTGGCACGAGCTCGGGTTTTTCAGCAGTGGCTTCAAGTAAGCAGTGGAGTAGTTCTTGTTCGGTGCCAAGAAACGTTTGCAGCGCTTGACCGGTTTAGAGCTGACCGCCTCACAGATGAACCGCTGACTGATGTGTTGATGGACGACAACTGACCCGCAATGATTGACGTCACGCTTGTTCTTCTTCAGCGCTTCGAAGGAACGACAGAGGTCGATACACTCGTCCAACGAGGTCGTCACGTAAATACCCAGCAGATTGCGCTTGGGGTAAGAGAAGAGCTGTCCTTGGAGTATGTCTACAATCGCAGCCATTGATTCTCTTTTTCATTGAACGAAGATCTGCTTACCAACGTCACTGCCGCCAGTTTGCTTTGCTTTTTTGCTTTTTCTCGTTTTTCTGGGGGATGTTGGCGCTTGTCGTCTGGGACGTCGAACTGAGATAAATAAAAAAATTCAAATGTAAAATTGCACAAGAAGCGGTAACTGTGAGACCGATTTACGGTTCAAGGGTACGGTCGCATTTTTCTTCAATTTGCGATCACTGTCTCCTTTGACCCGGTGGTGCTACATTTCGGAGACCGCGGCACTTTTTCATTTCGATTTACCTTTTTTGGTTCGTCTTCTTGACACCTTGTTGTTGCACCCAGACGACGTCAGGAACTGATCTTTGGTGCAGACGCAGAAGACGCCGTCCGTACCTCCTGCCAGAGAAATTTGCATGTCCAAGCAAAAGCCGCGGCGACATTTCCCATTTTTCCCCGTCACTGCATTTTTACAGATGGGATCGAGCGATGGGTCTGAAAAACTGTCGTTGGTCAGTTTTCGAATAACCATTTTACCCAACCGAGGTCTTCCACTCTTGCCGGTTGAATACCTGGCGGTCCACTGCTGTCTAGAATGAAAATGAAGGTTCTGGAAAGATTGCTGTTCACTTACAAACACTCTGGAAAGAGAGAGAGGAGAAAAAGGCGAAAAAGACCAGTCGTCGCATCTTGATTTCATCAAGTGACACTTGGACGCTCTTGTGGATGCACTGTCTATGGCAGCGAATTGGTCCATGTGTCAGAAATGCTCGCTACACCGTCGTCTGTTGAACGGGTTGTTTCCGACTGTTCTACGTTGCCCCTGCAGACATGTTATCTTGTTTTTAGCGCCGAGACACCTGCGAATAGCAGTCGAGTCTAGGAATGTCGGGGAATAGCGTTCGCGTCAGCAACGGCGCTCCCTTTCACCCGGTTTTCATCGACAACTTACACTTTACGTTTTCGTTTACGATTACGGTGTACCTATCAGCTTTGCTATCTACTAATTTATTCACTGGCGGCTGATGAAAAAACAGACGATGGTGTAGCGAGCATTTCTGACACATGGACTAATTCGCTGCCAATAGACTGCACCCACAAGAGCATCAAGTGTCACTTCATGAAATCAACATGCGATGACTCGTCTTTTTCGCCTTTTTCTCCTCTCTCTCTTTCCAGAGTGTTTGTAAGTGAACAGTGATCTTTCCAGAACCTTCATTTTCATTCCATACAGCGGTGGACCGCCAGGTATTAAACCGACAAGAGTGGAAGACCTCGGTTGGGTAAAATAGTTTTCGAAAACTGACCAACGACAGATTTTCAGACCTATCGCTCGATCCCATCTGTAAAAATGCGGTGACGGGAAAAGTGGGAAATGTCGCCCCGGTAACTTGCACTTAACGTCTTCGTTTACGACTACGGTGTACCTTTCAGCTTTGCCATCTACTGATTTATTTCACTGGCGGCTGATGAAAGAAAATGTAACAAAAAAATGGGCTGTTGCCGCTTGATTTGCAGTTCGAGGTAACCCGGTTTTTGTTGCCACATTCATTGCAGTCAACGCACGAGAAGTTCACACACATGCACACACAACAAAGGAAAAGTGCGTAGAGAGAAAAACTGAAGGAATCATTCACGCTGGAATCTGGATGCTTCTGCTAGTTATCTTTCATCTTCTGTCGGCAAATAGACACAGAAAAACAAACAAAATATCACCAGAAATTATCACCACCTGGACAGTGCAATGACAAGAATAGGAAACAACAAGGTGGCGACAGCAGATATCCTCGCCTTTTGCGCGGACTTGCTGTCATTCTCAGTAGCCGAAGCGCCTGACTCTGCTTCCGGTTTCTTTTCCGGTTCTGTCTTCGGAATCTCAACTGTCGATGGAGTTGGTTCCGGTTCTGCGTTAGCTGGAAACAAAGGTACATATTTATCAATTTTTTATTGTCTAGGTCTTACCGATTGGATGTGTAGGTTCTGGCTCGGCAGTTGCGTTTTGTCCTGGTTCAGCACTTGCAGTGGGCTCTGGCTCGGCACTGACAGCTGGCTCTGGTTCAGCACTTGCAGTGTGCTCTGGCTCGGTACTGACAGCTGGCTCTGTACTGACAGCTGGCTCTGGTTCTGCACTAGCAGTGTGCTCTGGTTCGACACTGACGGCTGGCTCTGGTTCTGCGCTAACATTGTGACCCATCTCCTTTGAAGAAATCTCAGTTGCTATTTCAATACCAGGCTCTGTAGTCATTGTGTGTTCAAGTGTTGGGTCAGCTTCAACTTGATGTTCATGTTCAAGCGGAGGCAACTCTGTTGATCCTGACATTCCGCCGTTCTCTTCTGGTTCCGTTACATTCTGATGAGGTTCGCCTGTTGCAATCGGCTCGGGATGGCTCGTTGGAGCAGCTTCGAAACTTCCTGTTGATTCAGCCTGAGGAACACCTGTTTGTTCATGTTCGCTGCCGGTGGTATTTGATGGCGTTCCAGTTGTAACAGGTTCTGGTACGCCGCTGGGTTCGTTTTCAGTGTGCTCCTCGGGTTTCGGAACGCCGGTCGGCTCTGGTTGGCCGATTGGTTCGAGTAGCAGTCCAGTCGCCGATGTATTGCTGGGGAGATCAGGCGGAATGAGATTGCAACTGGTGTCGAAACCGTGCGCCCAAGTCGTGTGAATGTCATATGCGAACATGACACTTTCAAGACCGCACCGGTGATCGATTTCAGCCGCGGCACAGGCGAGCGTTTTGTCGAAGGCGGAGCAAACTTTTTTCGCCGCATCCGCGGCCAAGAAATCGATTGAGTGATAGGCATCGGCGCACTTTCTTCCTGCATCAGTCTCCATGTACTCGGCAAGGCACTGTCCGTTCTTTCTGTATTCGGCTTGCTTGAGCGGAGTATTGCAGAGAAATTCAAAGGCATTTGTGTTCGCAGTGGTCACTGGCTCGAAATGGCAAGCCATCGCCTGGACGCAAGGACGGTACTGTTCGTTAAACGCTTTGCAGAAGTCGTCGAAGTGCGAGGCGTTTTTTATGATCGAAATCGGCCGCAATTCAAACTTGTCCAAGTTGGTTTCGCATCCAAGATAAGTGACTAAGTCTTCTTCGCTGCAACCAGTTTTCAGTGCGACACTCGGAACTTCCAAGGAACACGACTGATTGAGCTTCTTAGCAAAGTAGTTCATCGCTTCGTAGCTCAGATGCAGCGCCATTTCTCCGCAATTTTCGTTAACAGACTGTGAGGCGCAGTTAGCCGATTCACCGAGAACACGACAGGAATCGTCTGGTGATGCCGTCAGGAACAAACTTAGGCATTTTTGCCCTGATTCCGACACGGACGCGTTGCTCAGACAGCCGCCGTGTTTCTTGTACTCGACCAAATTGATTTCTCTGCAGACGAAGTCGAGCATCGCGACCAGCGCAGCGCTGTTTTTCTCTTCGCATATGGCTGTGTGACCCGCAGCCACGCAAGTCTTGTAGTTGACGATGTCGGAGCAAGCGTGGTCGACATTCGTCGGATCGCTGAGCAGTGCGATCGGCATGAAGTTGTGTCGCTGCAAGTGTTCACTGACGCACTGATCGTGCACAGTTTTGATCTCTGGCGTGCACACCGGCACCACCGGCACAATCGGTAGTGGCTGCGGTTCCGCCGAAGGAACGCCGCCAGTGTCGCCGTCGAGGTTGATGACGCAAAGTCCAGTGCTGCCCATTGCTCGTAGTACATTAACCGGTGTAGTTCCGCACTTTTCCACCACTTTTGGCTCCACACAGTCCACAAACTTTGGAAGCATTACTTTGATTGCTTTGAGCGAAAAGTCCTTGAGAGTGGCGAGCGTCTCACGAATACATTTGCCGAAGTCGGGCTCCGCGATGAGCGCAAACACGCAGTTGAGGTGCTTGTCGATGGCAGCCGCTTGGTCCGTCTCATTGCAAACGCCTTCGCCCGCCCTCAGCAAGCAGCTGGACGCCTACAACGCCGCGACCTTCAATTCGAGCGCTTAAAAACCAATATGCACCTGACAAGACGACGGTCCTTCGATGATCGGTCGCGCGCAGGTTTTGAACGACTCGCTCAAGTTGCATCCACGTGCAAAAATTGGACCCAGCTTGTTCATGTTGCCGAGGAAGCTCTGGAGGCCGCCTTTGAAGAGATCGGCCAGGTCTTGGGCGACGACATCGAGCTGCGATCCGCAGGTGTACAGGACCGTCTCTTCTTCGGCGGAGCAGTTGACGCTGGTGACGGGTCTGGCCGGGCCTGCAAGTGCGAATGTGCAACGGGTCAAAGGCATAGGTGTACTTGGGGTCCGAGATTGGAAGGGGGGATCGGAAATCTAAATCCCAAAAAAGAGGAGGGTCGGAAATCAAAATTCTAAAATCCGAGGGGGGGGTCGGAAATCCTAAAAATTTAAATATGCAAATTAGGCAAAATTACGGTATTTATGGATGGGAATTCAAAAAAATCCAAATTTTGGCCTAAAATACCGTATTTTTTTAGGCCTTCAAGCGAATTTCGAGGGAGGGTCGGAAATTTCACCCTCCTTTGGCCCGATTTGGGGGAGGCAGACAGACCCCCCAAGTACACTTATGTCAAGAAAGTGCGATGAGTAAATGCGATGCGCAATATTGAGACGAAGATGCGCCCGACCCCCGCCAACGGCGCGTCAGTGACAAATCTTATTGACATTGTGTCCGAGGGTGAACCAGCGATCGTCAAGGCTGTCTCCCGATCCCCGTCCATCTGTCTCCGAGCACGCGCCCAAGGCCGTCCAAGTGGGTCGGCCCTTGCGTCAGATTCGCCGTCCAGTGCGAACCCACCCTCCCAGTGCGAACGCGTGGATGCGAATTGCCAGACGGGCGGGTCAGACTCGAAAAAACCACCAGAGAGCGAACGTGCATGACCACCAGGGAAACCGCCCGGTCCGACCGAATTCGGGCCATTCAATGGAGCCTTGTGTCCAGATCCGTCCGCACTGCTCCTGTTTTCTCAATTGTCATCCGTCGTCATCGACCGCGCGTGCCGCCAATGCAAATCACATGGCGAATAACTTGCGACTTGAACACACCAAAAATCTCCTCCCTCGCCACTTCGGTCACCCATCATTAACGCGCAGTGAATAGCGCACTATAGGACAAGATGCTACCAGTTCCGTGGTCGCCGATTACGCATGAGTGGTCGAGTGCGGTGGCGAAGCGAGTGACGTAGTTGCGGACAAAGAGGGCGGCTTTCTGGTCGCATTTGTCGTTGATGCTGGGCATGGCACACTCTAGCAGTGCGTTGCTGGTAGTGCACGCTTGACTGGGCGCGCCCTTGGAGAACTCCTCCACGCAGCCGCGTACGTCTTGACGCGTTGTGACCTTGCGCACACATTGCCGCACCTAAACAGGCGCAACGGACTTACGCTGACCGTATTTGATCGATAAAGACGCAAAAACGTCGAGGAATCAAACTCACTTGTAAGTAATCGGCGTTGCCATCGCCGCACGCGTAGGTGAACATGCCAACCTGAAAAATACGACCGCGTTGTGTCGTAAAAATAAATGAGCCATTCGTACCATTCCTTCCGCCCACAGCGGCCGACAATTGACGGATTCGCGACACTGCAGAAATTTTTTGAACTCGGTACATGCGAGTTGGATCTGTTTCGGCTGTTTGATGACGGCGAGAGGGTGTGGCTGCAGCTTCGTTATCGGTAGCACGCAGTCCGCGAACTTCTGCTGATCTTCTGCCTGGCAGATTTCTTCGCCTCCCTGCGCTTTGGGTTCCAAGGGCTCGGCCACTGGTGCATGACCATGAGCGATCGGCGCTTCGATGTTCTCCGCCACGTCTGGTTTTGCACTCGATGAAGTCGATGGCGTCGTCGCGTGCAGAATATCTTCGAAGTCGTTTGGACGATCTGCTGGACAACCCTCTTCCACGCCCAGAGTCGTTATCTTCTGTTTCACAATCATCAGCTCCCCTACAGGCCCTTCGCCGCACTCCAATTTCACCATCGGTTCCAAGCATGCGAACGTGTCTCTGATCATGTAGTAGGCTTGACACAAATGCGCTTCTCCATTTTCCCCGCCTTTGATCATATGTGCCATGATTGGACCGATCGCGAACAGTTGTCGCGCGCACTGGTTGAATTCAGGCTTCGGACTGAGTTTTTCCAGACACGCTCGGTTGGCTGCCAATTTCGTGCGCGCTTCAGAATCGCAGACTGGGCTTAGGCCCACCCTGGCTAAAGTGTTCAGTGGGGCATTGAAGGAACAACGAGAACCGCCCGTTTTGGCGAATACCATGTCCTCCAAACACTTTTCATACTTGTTATAAATGCCGCACACGTTCGCGAGTAGCGTTGAATTTTGGTCACTCAGTTCCAAAAAGAGATTATTGTTGCCGAACTTGTTGAACTCTCCCTGAAGTGCCATCAAGTCGACCAGACAGGACAGAGCGCTGTTTTCTTGTTCTTCAGTGCAGCGCGTGTTGTGCGGCGTCAACTGGAAGCCCGATACGGGTGCTTGCACGGCCGTCTGTTCGTAGCACTGATTGTTGATTTCTTTGTCGGACAGTTTCGCCTGGATGCTGATGATAAAGTCTTGCGCTTCCACTGTGCACAGGTCGTTAAGGGCGGGGAGTGAACAATCGATGTAAGTATTGAGGAGATCGAGCGCCTTGCAGGCAGTCATGTTCTGCTGCTCGTTGGCGGCGTCGAGCTGCTCCTGGCACGCGACGACGCGCTCGTCTGCGCTGGTCGTGGTGAGGCACTTCTTGTGCAACGCCATTTGCTCGCTCACCTGCGGTGTACAAAAGATGTCTGTCACTATTGCGCTCATCTTAAGCGGTCCCTTGTCCAGCCAGCACTCGGCGTTCGGCACTTTCGCCACGCACATCTTCCACTGATCGAAAGTGGCGCACATTTTCTGCAATCGCGCGCTCTCGTTCGCCAGACTGAATATGTTCATTTCGGCGTTGACGAGGATGGGCGCGATCAGAGGTTGGCACTGCGCCATAGCCTCGACGGACGCGCAGTCTGACGATGACGACGCCGAGGTCGCCAGAGTCGTCAGCTGACTGGCGGCCACAGTGGGTGGGCTGTTTTTCGAGCACTCGTAGTGGTTGTCGAACATGTTGGTCTCGTTGCGCAGCGGGCCGACAATCTCCCTGGACGCCTGCTCGCACTGGGCGGAAACCTGGTCGATGCAGTCGAGCTGCAATTTGACGCTGAACACCAAATTGCATACGCCGTCCAGGCTCCGTTGTGTCGGATCGATCCGCAAATGTGTCAGTTGACATGGGTGATTGTCCAGCTTCTGAAAGCACGGCCGGTGCTCTTGGGCCGACGGCAGCAGAAATTGGCAGGTGTACGCCTCCAGCGATTCCCAGTACGCGATCGTGTCCGCGCCGATGCAGTCGCCGGGCGTTTCGAACAGCGGGCCGAGACACTTCTTGAACTGCGGGAAGAGCTGACAACCTTCGTTAGCGAGCTGCCAGTTGTGCTGCGTGGGTTCGGTGAAGAAGGGCTGATTGGGGTCGATCTGGCCGAGCTTGATCATCCACGTAGAGATGGCGGTGGTGCAGCGTTCGACGAGTGCGCGGTGCTCGGAGGAGCATCCGACCGCTTTTGCGACTGTAGCCGAACTGACGCTCGTGCTGACCTTGGGCCCGTCGTCTTCGTATTCAGGATAGTCGCCAGCCGGCGGCGATGTTCCGTTCAGAGCGATCGGTGCCTGGCTGGAGATCGTGTCGACAATTTGGCCGGGAGTGTTGTTTGTCAAAAAAGCCGTAGACTCTGATGCACTCGCGCTGTCGGAGGTCGTTTCCGACGGTCGCACGGATGAGTCCGATTCCACATGACCACCCAAATCGGATGTTGAAATTTCTCCTGGTGTTGTCACTATGACGGCCGCAGTCGGCCTTTGGGCGTTCACAGCAGTTATTGAAGCAGACAAATCGGAGAAATGGGCGGTTGCTGCATCGACGTTAAAGGCGTTTGTTGGTGCGCCTTGGTCGATACCAACAGTCGACACTCCATCCGATGTGAACGATTGGTTTGGATCAAAGGGCAAAGCTTCAATTGACGGTACATTGCTCACTTCGGCCGAAGACAGGGTGCCATTGAGTCCCGGTTGGAGAGCGCCGTTGGGTAACGGTTCATTGAAACCCACAGTAAGACCAACGGTCGATTGACCAGCGGACTCAGATTCGAAACCAGTCGCAGCAGAGGATATTGATCCGCTCAAATCAGCAGTAGTATCATCGCCCGATCTTGGAGATTCAGTAGTGTCTTGCTCTGATTGAAACCCTCCGGTTGTTGCTGATTGTTCGTTGAAATTGGACTGTTCGGACGCAGGAAAGTCCGGTGTATGGGTTTGAGTCAGAACCGAATCTGGGTTTCCAGTCGCATCAAATATGTCAGGCGTCGCTCGAAACAGCGTGGGTACGGTCACTTTTGCCGATTCATTACTTGTGAATTCGGAAGCAAAATTGACGGCGGAAGTGTGCGTTTCAAATGCCTGGTCCGTATGGCCCGGAGCAATAGCCGCTGTAGAGATAGAATGATCAAAGATTCCAGTGAACGCGCCGGCATTGAGACTTTGCTGATGATTGGGAGAGGCGGTGATGCCGACAGTTTCCACTGGTTGCCCTTGAGCGGCAGTGACTTGAGTGGCCACGTCGGCCGACAAAGAAATGGTTGATGCAGAGTCGTTATTGACTGCAGGAGATGTCCGGACAGTGCCTCCTGTGGTTTGGAACAAAATGGTAGTCGTTGGTGCGGCTCCGGGTGCGGATGGCTTTTCATCAGATCCATCGTCGCAATCGGGTTCGCCGTCTCCTACCCAATCTCTCGGAATGCAGGAAGCATCGCCGCAAGTGAACGTGTTAGCCGGACACTGGTGCTCGTTGGCGGTCTCTGTAAACAAACAATGGTTCCCTGCGAAACCAATAGCAGCCGATAAATCTTACGTGATTGGACGATAAGCGCAGAAAGTTGAAAAAAGACGAGACAGAGAAAGAGGCGCGCGGCCATGTCGGCAGTGACCGGCGGTGGGACTATGTGTGCCGAATTCGGCGACGACCCGGGCGGCGGCGATTCGGGACGGCGGTGACGATTACTCACCGGTAGACGACCGACCGTTGGGCGACGTCGCGCAAATTCCTTTGCATTCGCCTCGGCCGCATGCGCCGGCGACGGCCGTGTCCGCAGGGGCGCTCCACCAAGACAAAACCTGTTTGGGCGGCGGCCACTGAACGTGATTTCACTCCGCCCCAAAGTCCCACCTTTGACTTAGTGGAGGGAGGCGTTGGCCACTGTACGTCCACTCGGCCAAATTCGACTGCCCACGCCGCGCCTCAGTCAAGTGAGCGGTGGGGCAATTGGGACTCCAGAAGAGCTCTTCTCCCTGTGTCCTCTGTACGCTCGGCAAACGCTTCCGGAGAATGGAGGTGGGGCTGCGGCGGCCTTGCCCGACGCACGAGCACGACGCCCGAGTCAATGATCTCTCGCACACAAGGACGAATGCAATTGGACCAATCGCGGTTTTACTCGCTTTGTCCTCTCATCTCTGTTATTCGCGAAATGACACTACAATTTCGCTCCGCGCATTCTCATGCTATGGCGATAATTTGTCTCTTCGTCCAAATAAATTATGACTGCAGTTAAATAATCGCTGTTAAACAATCTGTCGAGAGTAAATGGCGCATAACGCTGGAGTCAATGTACTCTTAAGTTCATTGTGTCTGCCGTCAACAGCAACAGTTTTTTGCATTGCAAACAAGGGTGCTCTCTAAAACCTGTTCATGGTTTTTCCATGAAATGTTAATGGAATTGCAACCAGCTAAATTATCCATGAAATTAAT
>JAQGCX010000322.1:0-18510 GCA_034700205.1 Plectus parietinus
AATTACGACAGGTACAGGCTCACAAACATCACGCAAAAAAATTCGCTAATTTAAACTGAACTGAATGACAAAAGTTCCAGAATGCTGCGCGCACAATTTAATTGCGACAGACAAAAGAAATGCACGCTTGACCATCAGGTCTTTGAATTAAGTAACAATGAAAGTATCAACATCCTGATATCATTAACCAAAAAAACGACTCGGCATGAGATGCCAAAAATCTACAAAAGCCTTTGGTAAAGAATTCGTAATTACGATGTTACACATCAATAATATCAAAGTAAAACGTAAAAATAGCCAATTGGCGGAGGTTGTCCAACTGAACGAAAGCAAATTTCAACACAAATCGAACCAAAAACGATACCTACCAAGCATGACTGGTTTCTTGTTGTGGAACCATTCGACCTTCAAGTATGGGTCGTTGACGGGGGCGATCTGCGCTTCGAAGCGACAGAAGTCGCCCTCTTCGACGCCGACGCTCTTGAGGTTGGTCTTGAAAACGGGCTTCTGTTGGGCGCCCATCTGGAACGCGTCCTGGTCCGTCAGCACCATCTGCGCGTTGGTGTACTGCTTCAGATGGCTCTGGATCGATGAGGAGGCGGCCTGCGGTTGGAATTGCAGTTTTGGCAATGCTCGCACCTGAATAAGGGACAAAATTAGAATATAAACAGCAGCAATACTATCACAACAATAGCAGAAGTTTGTCGTCGTGTGAATCGTATGTCTTACAATGGATTGACGCCGCAGTGCCACATATCGCTGCGGCCTGTCGCCGCGAAAAATAAATATACCCAACACTTGAGAGGTGAAAAACCCGTTTCATCATACAAACAAGCTACTTCGACGCAAAAACAAAGGATTGCTATCAAGTGACTCTGTTGGATGATTCATATGATACAGAAAAATGAAGAAAAAATTTGTACAGTTACTTTTGTAATGGGTCTTGGTACTGATCAAAAAACAGCATGACATGATTGCAATGGAAAACCGCGTCATACGTTTACAATAAAAGTTTTCAGCAGAAAATTCAGCAATTGAAAGTTGATAAACCCATTCCAGTGACATAATAATAAAACATCAAGCGATGGTGAACCAGCCACTGTCATCCAATAAAAAATGTTTTAGATTAAACAAATAATTTTGGGGATTTCTTCAATTAACAGGTCGGTGTCGAATCAATTGAGACACACTTTAACAAAAAGTACATCACAAAAAAAACGAACCGTGAGCGTGGTCTGCGTCTGGCATTCGCCCTTGTCGTTGTAGGCCTTGAGCACGTACTCGCCGTTGTCCTCGGGGTAGGCGTAGAGGATGTCGAGCGCAACGAAGCCAAACTCGAACACCATCTTGAAGCGCGACGCGTCAGGCAGTGGGTGGCCATTGTGCCACCACTGCACGACGAGCTTCGGGTCGTTGATCGGGGTGACGCGGCACTCCATGTGCACAGAGTCGCCTTCCGCGATCTCGTCTACGCTGTCCAATAGCGGAACCACCTGAAGGAGAATATCACTTATCACGAGAACTGGATGTTCATCATTCAAGTTCCTGTGCAAAAAATGGCAATGAATAACTTTGCGCGTTTTTAAAAATTTTCTGTTTTGAACGACTGTCAATAACGAATGCGCGAAATGAAGGCACAAGTTAATCAGATCCAGGCGCGGCGCTAGAAAAAAAAAGACAGGCGGGGGAAATTTGTCAAAAAATTTTGCTACTATGTGGCAAACATGTTTTTTCACCAGTTTTTTCTCCACTACGTGGCGAACACGTTTTTCTCAAAAAGATGGGGGTATTCCTCCCCCCCCCGCTCCCCCCGCAGAGGTGAGGTCGGGTCGAAAAGTTGGGGAAGGATTAACATGGCTTTGGCCTAAAAATTTGCATAAATTTGCATAAAATTACCGTAAGGGGGTTAACGAAATTTCGCCCATTTTGCCCACTTCGGTCAGGGTTGGGGGGGGTTAACCCCCCAAACCCCCCCCCCCCCCAAAAAACACCTATGTCCCCCCGCTAGTGCCGCCCTGCTTGGGCTGCGTTTATACTCTCGAGGCTGTTCCGCGGCTGTAATGCAAAACATACTAATCAATATTGTATGTTTTGCCTTACAGCCACGGAACAGCTTCGAGAGTATAAAGGGAACCTTAGGGCACATGTGCAGAGTATATTACCCGAGACTACCCGAGTGATCAATTACACCACTGAAAGCTGAGCTCAAGTGCTGCTCGATTGGCAAACGTTAACTCACTGCCTGAGAATGCGGCGGCAATTCCCAAGTCAAGAATGTAAATGCAAATTTGCAGATTTTTCAATGCGATTCGTGCAAATTGAAAGTTTCATTAACCCCAACAAATTTTCCTTATTTTTCTCCAAAAGCATAGAATAGGTCATATTTAACTTGCAATTGCTACGCAAACAGCAATGCATCTACGTGTTTGTCACGCATTTCCGAGAAATGCTCTCTATCTCGCGATTCTTTCAATGAGAATCGAATCGCGATGAATATCGAGTTCCGTTGCCGTCGGCTGGTCGGCTAATTGCGCCCATGGGCGCGGACGTATGGTCAATGCCGCCAGCGGGAAGGGACGACGTGCGAAATCGAGATTGGTTCGGCGCTGCACTACTCGATGGGGCCGAAAAAAGCGCAGCGAAAGTGCACGAGAGACTTGCGCGTTGCGGCAACTCCATCCGGCTTTTGCAGCTAATCTGGTTTTTTGCTCGCAGGTGCTGGGGTGACAACAGCGGAGTTAGATTATTTGTGCGCGTTCGATTAACTGACTAAGTAATAAGAATGTTGACTTATTTATCATATGCGCCGCATGTTATGGTGCATTGCTCAAAGTACCGTTGTAGTTCTGATGTTCTGAATATGTACGAAACGACTTTAACGCAGCCATTTTCAGCGCGATTTCTTCGAAAAGAAAACAGTAGTTGCTGCTGTTCGCTTAATGAATAGTTAGAACCAGTGAAACTAGAAGAGGGCGGGAGAGGGGATTGAGCCCCTCGGAAAAATTAGTCCACCCAAAATAGCCACCGAAAAGACAAGATAAATGGTTCCCATATCTTTTTCGTCAAGCAAGCCATCATTTTGAAATTAGCCATCATTTTCTTCAATTGCTGCGCCCCTCTGCAGAATAACGAAAGCTTTCACAGACATACTTGTCCAGAGGAGGAGGAAATTTGATCTCTTGAACAGTGGGTCGGCTGGAATGGAATGAGGAACCATTCAATCTTCCTGAACGCGCACATCTTCGCTGTGCGCGCAATTATCAATAAAAGCCCCAATTTACTGTTATTTTCTCTAATCTCCCGCATGTACTGTGCATTTTACTAACTGTAATTTAACCGTTTCGCTAGCTTGAACAAAAATCTGTTGACTCATTTTACAGAGAGACTTCACATTGCAAAAAATGCAGTGAATATTCAATAATTTGTCGTTGAGGCTGTGAATACTTCAACTGAAGAGAGACCGAGCCCTGAATGGCAGTTCTATTTTGAGGGCAATATTGAGCGCAGAATGTTTTTTATTTCCCGGTTGAACTATTACTTCCTGTATGTCTGCAGCAGATATTTCCTGGGGTGTTTTTTAATATTGTATGACTGTATGTGACATGACGAATTGAGGTTCAGTCTTCCACTAACAAACGAAGTATAACAGAAAAATGTGCTGCGTTCGAGTGTTTGAGAAGAAATTTACTCGTTGACATTGACGAACATTTCGTCTTTTCCTCTTTTATTATGAGAGCGGACATCAGTGAACCCTGAGTCCATTTCACTGCCTGCGCGCAGTTTAGGCCAGGGTCGGATTATAGTGGGGGCACATGGGGCACGTGCCCCCGGCCCTCCGTTCAAAGTGGCCTAGATCGGCCCTCCTCGGCTGGACTTCCATATCGAAATAATTGCTTCAAAAATTGAATTGGCCGAGTTGGGGGCCGAAAGGTTGAAAACCCACTTAACAACGAGAGCTGAAGAGCCGAACCTTAAAATTGCAAAAAATTGCCTGCGGCGCTGAAAAATCGTTAAAAATTTTGCCTGCAGCGTCGAAAATACATTAAGATTCTGACTCTTGCGCCGAAAAATTGCAAAATTTTGGCGTATGGCACTGAAAAAAGGTTAAAAATTTGCCTGCGGCCCTGAAAAAATTTGCAGAGGGGTGGTGGTTGCACCAAAAAAGTTTCAGATTTCGGCCCCTGTTTTTGTGAAGTGCCCACCGGCCCTTTTTTTGATAATCCGGGCCTGGTTTAGGCGGTAGTGACCTATGGCTACAGTACCGCGCGCGATGGCACATGTGCGCGTTCGCACATCGCGTGCTGATTACTGTAACCTCAAATGATGAGCAGGAAAGCGCGTGCGTTCCCGCAACTGCGTGAAATGGAGTCAGGGTTCACTGATCACCACTGTCATAATATTTGCGAATAAGTTTTACTGCCGGTTTTTCTCGCAAATATAACTCTAATCTTATATTCAGAAAAGTTTATTGAGATGGGGATTTATTTATATGTTGCGCTTATTTGACGAATATGATTGAATTCAACTGTCTATTTGGAACACAACTTGATCCAAGCCCGGTGAGAGAGACGATGAGAACCCAATGCCCCATACCCCACCCACACACGAACCGTTTGATCATTTTCTATTTCGTTCGAGTTTGAGAGCAATTCATTCCACCCTGTCTGTTTTGTTTACGTCCTGATATATCATCTGATCCCTCTCTGCTCCCCAATGAGCGATTTATGCATCCATCCGGTTTAATTCACCAGACCAATAGATTGAATTGTTCAGTTGGAACAAAAACCGAATTGCGCGCATTGAGGCGAATGAATAATTGTATGAGCAGGCCGTGTTCAGCTGCAGATATCACTAGTCGATGCATTGCTTGCGATCGCCTGTCGCGAGATCGCCATGGGCTTTGATCCGCTAAAATTGAGCCGATTCGTAAATATTATCGTCCCGCATTCCCGTGATTCATCAGAATTCCCAGCCCATTCATCAGTGACAGCCTCGTATTTATTTCTTGATCACGTATAACATGGATTTTCTTCACTGCTACAATGACATTGACAATATTCTATTTTGTTATCTTTTCTCAATCAACAGCATACAGTTATTATTATTTGCTTGTCAGTTGCAGAAGCCTCCGAGTTACCGACGTCTGAATTAGTAAAAAAATCTGGAGTGCACTTCCTCTCAAGTTCACTTTCTCATCGATGAAGCACCCCTTACCCCCCCCCCCCTCTCACTTCCTTCTATCCTAGGTATTAGGAAACTTATCGATGCCGACCTTTGGTTTACTGCCTTATAGTGACGGACGACACTGCCATCTCATTTTGATGTCTCATGAATAAAAATTGCACAACGATGATAAATCATGCGATATCGTTTATGTATTTGCCGACCGAAGTGAAATTGAATCGCATTGCTTCATGTTCGGCAGTATGCTGTGCTAGTTCATATGCAAATTAGGCAAATTTTTTGCAAATAAACCTCAATTTTCCCGCAAAATAGGGAAAAGGTCCCAGTGCCAGGTGCATGACATGAATGTTTACATGCGCTCTGCTAGCTGAGAGCCCCGTGAATATCGATCGCCACGACTTCTCCCCCTATTTCGCGATACGCGGTGTTCGCGCTTGCTCGTTCAGACTACATTTGTCCGCTCTGAAAATACGCCGAAAGTTTACGGACGATAGTTCACATTTTGAACTCATTGAGACTCATTGTCATTGATGTTTTTAGCAGTAATGTTCACTGGCCGGGCCGGGCCGGGCCGGCCCGGGATTTTCGCCGAAAAAAAAGCCCGGCCCGGGCCCGGGAATTTTGTCAAAAAAAAGCCCGGCCCGGCCCCGCCCGGTCAATTTTTTCAGGCCCGGGCCCGGCCCGGGTCCGGTACTTTTCCTCCAGACCGGCCCCGATCCGGCCCGGACTGACCGAAAGAGAAGAAAAAGCTGACGAAAAGTAGATATAGACCGTCAATTTGACTAATTTCCAAGTCAAAAATCGCTTAAAATTGACATTTCGCGTACTCTACCCAGTCAAATAAGCTGTTCTACATATCGAAAATTTTGAAGTGTTACATTCAATAATTTCTCTGAAAAGCGGCCCGGCCCGGTCAATTTTTTCAGGCCCGGACTCGGTACTTTCCTCTCGGGCCGGCCCGGGCCGGGTCGGGCCTACTAGGCCCGCGGGCCGGGCCGGCCCTGAACATCACTGGTTTTTAGATTTTCGTAGGTTCGTAGGTCCCCAAACCGAATACGTGCCGTGATATGTTTTGCTGAACAACGCTGTTTGCTAAAGCTCGAGCCACTTAAAAAAGTAAACCAATTTGTTTAGAAACTTGAACATCTCTCTCATCATCAGCACTCAGAGAAACGCTGCGTGCCTCCAACTGCTACTGCTGGATTGATTTGCTGCAATTGCTTCAAGTTCAGCTGACGTTTTCTGCAAAAGAAGGTGCCAAGGATGCCTGGAACCAAAAGAAGGCTGGAACAAAAGGTCTAAATTTGAAAATGTCAATTGTTTTTATCGCCAAAGTTCTTCTTCTTCAAAGGCCCCTATGCGGATAGAGATTCTGCTGTTAGACGGCGTGACAGGTGGCGATTAACGAGGCATCTAATTAGCCGCGGAGGCCAATTATATCGCCGCTTGACGAGATTATTGTTCCATTGCTGGGGAACAATCTTTCCTAAGCGCATAAGACTGCAGTGAACCGAAATCGGATAAGAGTACAAAATGCATATCAATTCTTTGATCACACGCCACCACGCACAGAGGCTACGCAGTTCTACGTAGTGAGCTTTCATGTTGGAATGTACATACTCAATTAATTAATACGCATTTTGTGTACTTATCCGGTTTCGACTGTACCGTTACGGTACCGTATGTGAAATAAATTTCCGCGTTGCAGACCAAGAGAATCGGTCGATTTTTAACGACGACAGTTACAGAGGATCCTCCATGCAAACTCGAGTCGGCCCCGCCACCCGTAACCAATTCGAAGCTTATTACTGCACTTACCAAAAGTAAACAATTCGCTTATTTACTGTCCTGGTTGTCATTAAGCTTCTTTTCGCTATCCTCCTCCATATTGCTTGTTTTTTTTCAGCTGACAGCATCGAACTTGGACAAGAGGTGCTGGAAGATACTGTTCTGGAACTGGATCCATCTCATGCTCTTGGTATGAAACTACTGCATTGTCAATGTTAAATTGTTAACCCATGATTACAATAACTGTTGAACAGTCCTGAAAGTTTTTTATCTTGCAGAGAGTAAAGACAAGCAAAAGCACGCCAAACAATCGAAAGTTACAGATCTCCTGAACTCTGCACCACCGAAATTTGGTAAACTTCCCTTCTCCGGCAATTTTCTTTATTTATTCCATTTTAGCAGATCATAGCTTCGGACTTACGGAGGAAGACTTGTTACGCAAAACCACAGAGATGATTGCAAATAAAACAGGTACTGGTATGCAAACTACAGTATTCTAAACGTAAAAATGAAGGGTCGTACTTGTTATTTAATTTTTTGTCCAAATTTTATGTGCGAATTTTAATTTTTTTATTGCAAATGTAATTTTAACGAAGATTTTCAGTGCGCACTGTGTCAAATTTCAAAGAAGAAGACGACCGAGTATTTCTGCGATTGTGTAAGCTTCGTTATTCATGATTTCGTTAATAACTGTGCTTTCTGTGGTCGAAATTGCTTCAGGTGAACAGGAGCGTACTCAAAAAGAACCATTACGCGATCCAATGACTGACGCTACGAATGAAATATCCGGCTAATGTACACCACTGCACGTACACCGATGGCGATCAATGCCAACTACTGCGACAGATATATGCATGAAGCCTTGACTTCCGTGGAGTCGTGGACGAATTAATCTATGTGGTCAATAATTCACGTGATAATATTATTTTTGTGTGTTTGTAAAGAGAGCGCATGAAGAATTCCTCTGAAGTTATTTAGTTCCACAAACCCGAAGCGAGCTATTCTGTGACCTTATTTATTTTGTGGTGTACTGTATTAATTTTTCGAATGCTGATAGTTTGGCATTATTGAGTTGAGAAACGTTCAAATTGAACAACAATTGTGCTCACAGTTTGAGCTGAAATAAATCCTGCGGTTCTAATAAACCAGCACTCACAAGCCTCTGGGTGGAAGAAGTCTCGCGCTCTAATCTCTAATCAACCTTGCGATTTGGTTTGTCTGTTAGAAGCAAGAAGCATGTACCGTAGCCAGATTGCTGGGCGAATGACCACAAATCCCTATCTTATTCATCCTATCTTATTCATGAAAAACAACCCCACGCGCTCCATTAAACTCCGCATCAGCAAAGGCTTTGTACGAATAACTCAGCGGGATATCGAATTTAGAGATGCTTTCAGCAGAAAACTCGCTCGCAGAAGCTCACAGGCCACGCAATCTCTGTAATATTTACGTGCGTCCTGTCACTTCAATGCTTCTGCGGTGAAATTCTCAGTGGGAGAGAAATTCTGATCGGTGAACTGTCATAGTCTATGAACTATCCACGTCCTGTACAAATTGTGCGAACAATGCGCTATCCTACTGATGCTTTCGTTTTTAAGACTCGTAAATTTGCGATTATAGCGAATTACGTAGTAAGCTCATGGTACCCTCTTATGCTTCTCTCTCCCAATTCACAATTTGGTATATGCGGTAGTAGTTTGGTGTGTGAAACCCAAGTACACGATGCTCTCATTAAGAATTTATGCGTAATAATTGTTCGTCGATTGTTTTATTAGATTATTGTTTGCTAACGAGCCGTGATGATTGGAAGACCGCACTTGAAAGGCATGGTTTGGGATTGGGAAGGTCACTGGCATTGGGAAGGTCACTGGAACTAGTCACTGGCTACGCAAGCCAATGTTGAACTGGTTGGCCCACACTGAAACTTCCGGTCAATTTCAAGTTTCCAGGCAATAAAATTATCCCCTTTTTCTTTTTGTTATATCTCAGAAATTAGCCAACCAATTACGTCAAATATTAAACTGTATATACCTTGACACATCTTGAATGTTTTTTAAAAATTTCAAATTGATCGGATGTTAACACTTATTCTGCAATTCATTTTAATACGACTAGCGTTAAATCCTGAAACGATAAAGTGAGTACTGAATCTTGGCCAACTAGTTCAGCATTCAACATTGGCCTGCATAACCAGTGACTGGTAAATCAGAGCTCAATGAAAATTGGTACAATAAAACTCATTGTTTTTCTCTACCTTGTGCTAAAATTTTGTTGAAATTAGTGCTAATCTGAAAAAGTTACAAGCAATTGAAATCGGGTACACCTACCCGAAAAACATGAAATTCGCATTTTTTCATGCAAACGGTTGGTAAGAGAGTCAACAACAACCGATCTGTCTGAAAATTTTCCACAACATTCAGAACCCATAGATATTTCTTAATTAAAATTTCGTGTAATTTGGTTGAGCGGTTGACGAGATGTGAATGAAAACAAAATGTATTTTTTTTTGGGACACCCTGTAGAAATTAAAATCTATTCTCCACTCCTCAAAACAATCAAAATTCTTCTCATTATCAAAATCACAGATCAGCTATCAAGATGCTCCCTCCCTTTACTCTGCTAAAACCGACCATCCCTCCCCTGCACCTGCTGTCTTGAAGCAGCTGAGGCTGGTCGTCATTTCACGTGCAAAACATCAATTTCGCCAAGTCGATCTTTCAGACGATTCTAAAATAACTGCCCGTCCGTCCCGTTAGCTCGTCGTTCGGTTCGTCTGTGTTTGAGTACGTCAGCTCTCCTCGGCGGATGAAAAACGGAAACGGCGAGCACGGGCCGTTATCTTTTCAGTGTCGGCGGCACTGGAGATTGAAGTTTTACATCCGTATCTACATTTTACATTTTACATCCGTATCCGTATTTTCCGAACAGCCGCCTTTTTGTCTGCGGCGCAATTTTGTTCACTGGTCTGTGCGCAAATACGGTATTCGAGGGGGAATTCAGATTTCGAATTGCTGAAATTTTAATTTTTGCGCCAAAACACCATAACTTCGCGCGTCCAACGATCTTGAGCCACTGGCTAAAAGGCGGCAGGAAACACTCAGAATTTCGACATTTCGACTTTTCACCATATTATAAATTCTCCATTGTTTAAAATTGTTTTTACTCTCTATTCCTTGTTATCTTAAGCAAAGGCTTAGGGCAGTTAGGAGGTCTCTGGGTCGTCTACTGACGAGCCCTGCCCAGAGGCTAGCAAACTTGTATAGTCGTTCAAAGGGCGAAACAAGCTTGTCAAGATAAGCTAAGCTTATAGTCCCCTTTCACTCTTTTACTTTTTTCTACTACTCTTATCAAAAACAAAATACTGTATATTCTTACCTGTAAACAGTCCGGCGAAATTGTACAAGTACAAAAACGCTTCTGCGATAGTCGGAACCTTGACGTGTCGTCGCTTGTCGTCATCGGATTTCTTCGCCTGTTTCGCGTCAGCCACCTCGAAGCACAAGCCGATGCACTGAAACGATAGGACGATAAATTCATTGGTTCGGAATAGAATCATTCCAGCTCTGAATCATCCCAGTTCATCCCACCATCAGTGTTACGATAGTACTAAGTTTTAACGTTATTTAGTAACTTAATAAGTACTAAGTTAGTCTTAGTACTAAGTTAATTACTAAGTTTTAAAAAAAACTAGTACTTACTAAGTTTCAAAAATAACTTAGTAGTAACTTAGTACTATTGCTAAGTTTTTTACTGAGTAATAAAACTTAGTAACTTAGTACTATCGTAAGACTGCCCACCACATGTGAATGTCTGCTGCTCTTGACAAAACATACACACGAGCAAGTCAACAAGTTAAGCTAAGCAGTACTCGCTTCGGACCGCATTTCAGAATCAATCATGCAATACCCGAAGTGTCATCAGCAGTTGAACGGCGTTAGCGTGCGGATATGGTTTCGGCAGTCCGACCAAATGTGCGCAGCGGAAGAATGCCAAGTAAGCAAACGTGACGCAGAACGAGACCAAAGGAAGTTGTCTGGAAAACAAACACATCCATAGAAACACAGTTGAAATTATATAGTCCATGTCGAGACCTCCCCCAATCCAGCCACCAATGGGTGCCCCAGTCTTCTGCCCCCAAATCAAGTGTCTGTTATATTCTTCACAAATTTGTTCTCAAACGAGTAATATATATCCGAAACGGAGGGTATTTGCAGCAAGTTACATTTCTCAACAATCGACTCAAACGCCAACATCTCAACGACAAACTATAGTCAACATTTTCTACTGGGTGAAGAGAAACGAGGTGACACCATAATCTGTCAGGCAAAGAAAATCATAAACTACACTATCGTTGCAGGATTCAGTCAATTTCTGTTTTACACCTCAGCGAGCACAAGTTTGCATCAATGATGAGCGCTTGAGACAAAATCATTTCATTTTGTCCTTATTTTCCTTTCAAGACCAAAGCCCAGTTTTCTTCTTTACAGATGACCAAATTTCGAGTAGAAAGAGATGCTTACTTGGCAGGCACGAACTGCAGGAACGCCAAATTTGCGATGACGACGGCGAGCGAGTATAAGAGCTGCCACCGGCATACGATCAACACTAGCGCCACACCCAACGATCCTGCGACGATATCTCGATTCGGCAACCGCTTCACGACCAGCGCACACAGGAACGACACCACCAAGATCTTCAGGTACAGAATATCGTCGGCGAAACCCTCCAGCATCTTGTCGGCGGCAGGGAACAGAAGAGCCGAAAGAACACTTAAGGAACATTTGAGATTATATAACACTTGTTATGCGCCAGAAATTCCCCCAGGGGTCCCACACTGACAGCTCGTTCTCGGTCAAAACTCAGTCGTTTTTGCTGAGTTTGAACTTTTAAAATAGAAAATGATATTGGCTACAATATTTTGAAAAATGACAAGAATTCATGCAACTGTTGGCGGGAAATCGAAAGCTTACTTCAAGAACACGAGTTTTTTCACTGATGTTCTTGAAGTAAACTTTTGAATTTCCGCCAACAGCTTTACGAATTCCTGTCATTTTTCAATATGTTGTAGCCGGTATTATTCTCTACTCAAAAAGTCTAAACTAAGCTAAAACGATCAAGTTTTGCCCGAGAACGAGCTCTCAGTGCGGGACCCCTGGGGGATTTCTGGTGCGTAACAAGTTTTATATAACACGTGTTATTCGAAGTGTAGCCTCACCTTTACAGCAACTGCGAACACAAAGTTAAGTCCACAATGTTGTCAAATTGAAAATCACATTACACAAACACAACTACTCAAACTCTAGAGAATCACTTCCTTGCAGAACGAATTGTAAACTATCTTCGGTCGCAAGTAGTGCCTGCCCACTCGTCGAGTGCGCTCAATGAAAATGGCATTCCACGTAGGAAAAGTCATAGGATAGAAACCATTTTTACCGCAACAACCACCTCGACAAAATCAAGTGATTTACTCTCGGTTAGACGAAAATCTTCTGCAAAACAAGAACGATGGGAGAAGTAACAAGCAAATACTGAGCAATCTGCCAGGCACAAATAAATTGTATGGAATCGAATAACAACGAATGAATATGCCAATCAGACGTCTCGCCCGTCCACCCTATTAGTAATAGCCCGTCTCGCCACCAACAATAGAAAATCGCCAACGGTAATATTCATTCTATGGACCGGGGACACTTAAGTGATAATAATCTCTACGATGAACCGATACGTCGAAATAAAAGCACTTTAGTCTTCTTCCTTGACAAACAAGGCGAGTTCTTTAGAATTCGTCGTTTCCGGGCATGTCGAACTTGCTGGAGAAGTCGACGACTTCCTTGCCCAGCTTGGCGATGTCCTTCTTGAAATCTTCGTCCTTGTCGCAGAACTCCTTCAGCTCTTTGAGAGTCTTACCCGCCTTCGTCTGGTACTTGAGCGTCAAATTGATTCCTAAAAATCAGGAAATATTTAATTCGTCGTATGAGAAATTCACATCGACAAACATATGTAAAAGTAAAATAGATAAATTGCTAGAAGCTACAAATTGCATTGTTCGCAAAATCTGAGATGCCTGAGAGCTTGATAATTGATCAATGGTGTATGTAGAAACAAGAAGACACTATGCGACTCGACAGAAAGATTCGATTAAGGCGGTGGATTGGGTTTGAGACGGGCAGAGAGGAAAATATTGCCCCGAGCATTGGGTTGTCAGGTGTACTACTTTAGGCTTAGGCTTAGGCTTAGGCTTATTTTATACTACTTCGTGGAAGGGTTTGTATTACTCAGTAAAACGCAAAATGTACTACAGGGTGTCCCACGTTTAACCAACTTTTTTATTTTCTTATATCTTAGCATAGGGTTGTTAGGGGCCTGTTCCACGAAAGTAAAAGCAAAACAAAAGTGCAATTGGGTTCCACAAAAGCAAAAGCTTCGTGGAACGCAAATCCATTTGCTTTTGTTTGCTTTCGTGGAACAGGCCCCAGGTGTACTACTTTAGGTAGTTTTGTACTACTCTGTGGAAGGGTCTGTACCAGTCAGTAGAACGCTAAATGTACCACTTTGGAGCCAAAGCATACTAATTGCACTACTTTCATGAAAATTTTGCCTGCGGCGCTAACAAACAGTAAAAATGTTGCCTTCGGCGCTAAAATTTTAAATTCACACTTTTAAAAATTTTCTGTATTTTTGGCACACTTTTGGGCACTCAATTCCAAGCGTACTGCTTTGGAATTTTTGACATCTGGCAACCCTACACGAGCACGATTGTACCTTCGTGGATGAAGTCGGCGACCTTCTCGAAGTCGGACTCCTTGAATCCACGCGAAGTGAGCGCCGGCGTGCCGAGTCGGATGCCGCCGGGACGGAATGCGCTCTTGTCGCCGGGACACGTGTTCTTGTTGCACGTCATGTGCGCCAGGTCCAGCACGTACTCCACCTTGGCGCCCTCCGTGCCCTTCGGACGCAGGTCGAGCAGACACAAGTGATTGTCAGTGCCACCTGCAAACATTCACGTAAGCATGTACATACAAGTCAATGATAAACCTCAATAGGCAAAATTATTTTGCACGTAGATCTGTGTTACAATTCCAATAAGGAAAATAGTTTACGTATTGAGAAAACTACCCATAAGTGTACTTGGGGGGGGGTTACCCCCCAAATTGGTCCGATAGCAAAAATACCGCAATTTTGCCTAATTTGCATATGCAAATTTTTAGGATTTGGGTCTCCGAGCCCCCTCGGATTTTGGGTTTCCGACCCCTCCCCCCGACCTCGGACCCCAAGTACACCTATGATACTACCCTACCCTAGGCAATATAATTCAACGTCAACGATTCGGATGAATGAAAGACAGATTTTCGCAACACCAAATAAAAATGAGAAGTGTTGGACTGACCGGTGGCAATCTGATATCCGTTGTGCAAGAGTCGCTTGGACAGCGCCTGCGCATTAGCGAGCACTTGCTTCGAATAGCTGACGAACTCCGTCGTCTGGCACTGGCGCAACGCCACTGCGATCGCTGAAAAAACGACCAGATGCTAATAACAAATGAACATCGCAAACAGAAGAAACCGCTCACCAGCGATCGTGTGGTTGTGCGGGCCACCCTGCAGTCCCGGGAACACGGCCGAGTCGATCTTTGCTCCGTAGTCGAAGAGCACTTTTTCGCCCTTCGGTGACACCGATTTCACGCCTGCAAATTGATTTCTTGGCATTAGAATGGACAAAAACTAGTCATGTTCAGGGCCGATTTTTAGAGAAAATTATTGAATGTAACACTTCAAAATTATCGATATGTAGAACAACTTATTTGACTGAGTATGGAAAAAGTCAATTTTGAGCGATTTTTGACTTGCCAACCAGTCAAATTGATGGTCTAAATCTACTTTTGGTCATGTGGCTTTGTGTTAAATTGCAACGCGCGAGAGCTTTTTCTTCGCTTTTTTCGGCGAAAATCCCGGGCCGGCCCGGCCCGTGAACATCACTGACAAAAACATATCCCCAGAGGAGAAGAGGTCGAACCGCCCTTCCGTTGTCACAAGTTTTGCAACAAACGAGAAAAGATAAATTTGAATGACATCAAGACGATTACAGTTTGCAAAATGACAATACATGTGTGTTCAAACTAAAGCATTGAAAAACGCCTGGAGGACAATGGACATTATATTTCCGGCGGTCAAGCGAAGGAGGAATAGTATGGTGGGGACTTTGATACCTTTGCGATAGAAGATGAGCGCGCCGCGCGGACCGCGCAACGACTTGTGAGTGGTGGTGGTGACAACGTCCGAGTACTCGAACGGAGACGGCACGACGCCCGCAGCCACCAGACCAGAGATGTGAGCCATGTCCGACATCAGGATCGCTCCGTTTGCGTCGGCGATCTGACGGAATCGCGGGTAGTCCAAAGTGCGCGCATAGCAGCTCATTCCTGCAAACATCTCAATAATCAGATGAAATAAAACCAATTGTTCTTGCAAATCAGTAGCGCTCTGCAATACGATCGCAGAAAAACATCAGCACGATGCATTTAGAATGTCAATGCATTTCTAAGAGACGTGGAAAATCGTGATGCACAAACCATTTTGCCGATTACAATACAGTATTGGTTTGATTGATATTAATATCAACGCTGTCAAAACTATTATCGACGCAAAAGGCGTTATTTGCTTCCCACTATCCCGTTCCTACCAAAGCCATCACAAACCTGCGATGATCAGTTTGGGCATGAACATGGCGGCGGTCTTTTCAAGCATGTCGTAGTCGATCAGACCGGTGTCGGGGTCGACCTTGTACGGCATGGACTGGAAGAAGATGGAAGTCGCCGAAACCTTGCGCGCCGCTGTGAAGAAACTGCAACAGGACAGCATTGAATTAGCATGTTTTTATTTCCATGTGTCAAAATACTAATAAGAACAAGAATAACAAAAGGGACAGATATGAAGAATAGCTGGGGTTGGGTAATGCTCAGTGATGTTTACGGCCTGGGATTTTCGTCGCCCGGGCACGGTACTTTCTTTCCGACCGGCCCTGAACGTCACTGGTAATGCTCCGTGCACAAAGCAGAAGTCAAAATATATTAACCAGAAACTGACCCGTGGCTGAGATGTCCGCCATCGGGCAAGTCGAGACCCATGATGCGTCCATTCGGCCCGACCAAGGCAGTGTACACGGCGAAGTTGGCGGGGGAGCCGGACAGACTCTGTACGTTCACGCCCCACTTCTCCGGGTCCAGGCCGAACGCCGACAGCGCGAAAGATATTGCAACAGGGATAAAAGACTGATGGGTAAAACGGGTAATTCGGTGGGGGCAATAAACAGAAAAAATAAATATTACGCGTTGAAGGGTAAAAATTTTGAAAATATTCGGTTAGCCAACGTTTACAGTGCAGCAGTAAATCGGTGGCAACGCTGACACAGAAAAGCAAAGTTCGTGGTAACCCTCAAAGCGGTCATTGAGCCACATTGGTCAAGTGTTGGTCAGATTGAGACTTTGTTCATATTGTACAGAAGTTGCTCCTTTGACTGTGTTGAAATTTTCAATATGGAAGTTACTTTCCTAAATCAACAATGAAATGAATTGCATAGAATCCAAAATCTTCTTCAAGATCCAATATACTTGGATAATAATCAGTTCCAGAAAAATAGTAACTTAATGATTGCTCATCTGAATTAATTTCCCGTAATTCAAAAATAATTTCGCCTTTCAGATTTTCTTGTGGCCAAAAATTCACATAGTGATTTAGTTTGGGGTTGGAAAATCTCATAAAAATTAACATGCCACATAGGCCAGTTATTTTTGTCGCTGCATGCTGATATATCTAAAATGAATTCATCAATAAATAAATACATTACAACCGAATGAGCATGCAATTTTCATATCGTTTAAGTTTGGAACTTGGACAAATGCTAACACACAGTGAAAATATTGAGAAACAATGATGTAACATATCGTATTTTCGGAAATATAGGCCCTGGACCATTACTTTCTACTGCAAGAACCCACTCCACATGCTATTTTTTGCATGGGACACATTTGATTAAGACAGAAATTCTGCTTTAATAGCGCTTTGTATTAATATTTGGTTTAAATTGCATGCTTTAAAACATGATTTTATATAATTTCCTCTTTTTTGCGCTACAAAGCTTCAATTTTTATTTCATTATGCTTAAAATTCGCTCATTTGGAGGTTGAAATAATAGTGGCCCAGGCAGAAATAGTGGCCCAGGGTCCGGAGAGGTAGAAATAACAGTGGCCCGGCCACTATTTCCGAAAATAGGTAATACAGCAAACGGATCCATTTCACTTCTTTTTTTGACGTACCTTAGTGTATTTAGGCGGCGTTATTTTCTAACGTTTCAACGACAGACTCGCCTGTCATGCGGTCGGCGTCACTGTGCGACTGTTTACATCGTTTACACTTGCACATACTCTCTAAAACCTGTTCATGGATTTTCGCGTCATGAACATGTTCATGATTTGCCAAATCATCAAGTATTTGATAAAATACATGGAACTGTTCAAGAAAAATAATGAAATGCCATGAAATAATTTGTAAACATGACTTATTTCATGATTTTAACTAACTGTTCATGAAAAGTATAAAATATCTCATCAAGTACTGCGTGCATCTCGACTGCTCCCGTGCCACTGCGCTTCATCTTCGCTCTCCGATCCCCCAAGTCTGCAGCAGTTTCGACTGCCGACTACGTTCCACGGAAGCTGTCGCGGTAAGTACTAATTTTACTGTTCTCATTTGAGGGGAAATAAACATAAAAGTCTTTGCAATCAAAATTTGAACATATGGTTGTACATTCTAGGTCTGATTTTGTAAGTTATTATTTCGATATGTGACAGTATGCGCAGCATGGGTGTGTACTCAATATAGGTGTGTGAACTGTTTGTTCACCAGTAGGTCTTCTCTTTACCTCCCAGTAACATTAGCACCATCGAAACAGGCATGGCCACAGGTGCTGGGGCGGATATCCCCCGGCCAGGGGACCACATCCCTAGAAGGGACCAAAAAATTCAGTTTACACTGGATAAATGGATACGAATAAACCCTCGGGTCATATTCGGCCAAACTCAGGTGAACTATCTGACCTAACTGACCCAAAAAAATACGTTATTTTAGGCCAAAATTTGAAATTTTTTGAATTTGTAAACTGTAATTTTGCAAACTGTAAAAGTAACCGTAATTTGCCTAATTTGCATATATAATTTTTTTTAGTATTTCCGACCCCTCCTCGAATTTTAGGATTTGGATTTCCGACACCCCTCTGATTTTGGATTTTGAATTTCCAACCCCTCCCCAACTTCGGACCCCAAGTACACCTATGTTATCGGGGTGCATTTTTTTTTCGCTTCGAACATTCATCGTTAAAAAAGAAGCGAAGGTGTCGTTTTCATCATGTTAGGTTTCAGTAGTCTGTCATTTGTTTAGAAATCCAAGTTTTCCATATGGAAAAGAAAAAATTTTATGGGCTATTATTTTACTAACCAACATTAGCATAATATTCGATTTTTTGTAGATTACAGGGTGATTCAAA